>JAZFAU010000014.1:0-105000 GCA_037178615.1 Dione vanillae
GTTAAAAGGAACATTTTACTGTTTCATCATATACCTTTTAAATTACAAGAAACAAAACCAACTAAAATTAAAAGTTATAAACCGTAATAAAAAATGAACCCACTACCAACGGACAATCAGAATCAGTAAACAAAAAACTCAACAAAAAAATTTTAAAAAAAAATAATAAACTCGTAAAAATAAACCCCTACCAACGCGAATCAAAATCAATAAACAAAAACCACAAAAAATATTAAAAAATAAAAAACCGTAAAAAATAACCAAAACATCTGGCGAGATAAAAAACCCGTTACGCGTCGAGTGGGCAATCTACTAATCGCATATAATAAATACTGATAAAATTTTTAACCAATAAGGCTTAACATCTTTAAATAAAATAAAAAAAAAGGTAACAAAAAAAGTGAGGGAAAATTTTAAAGAAAGTTAGTTTTTAAGGGAAAATTATTTAAATTTTTAACTACTTAAATTATTTTAAAACGGGTAGGAAAACGTATAGGCGAAAAATTTTAAAAATATATGAACCATATTATGGTTTTTTTTTTTATATTTATATAAAAAATTATATTCTATTATTTATATATTTTTAACATTATACATTCACCCTACAAAATTTTATTTATTGTATAAAATTCATAAATTATTTTTTAAACAATCGATGCGAACAAAAGTTTAAAATTGGGAAAACAAATTATATTGTAAATTAAAAGTTTAGGTACCAATTAAGACCCAAAAAAAAAAAAACGGGAAAATAACACTGAAGAAAGGACTCAGGGGCAGAAAATACGCCTAATCGGGGCCCAAAGGGATTAAACTACGATATAATTAAGGGGGCCCAGAGGGATGAAAACCACGCTATAATTAAGGGGGCCCAGAGGGATGAAAACCACGCTATAATTAAGGGGGCCCAGAGGGATGTAAACCACGCTCTGCTACCAGAAAAATGTATATAGTATATAATGAATGTAATGAACTGCGTTCTGCTACCAAAAAATATATATTGAATAGTGGGTAGGGGTCAGCAATTGTGGAAGCGTGCTGAGTGGGAGGTTATTTATTAATTATTTACTTATAGTCGGTTTTAGGATAATAGAAATTGGACAGTACCTTATCTTCATGATTCACACACAAACACTGATTGTTCCCGGCACGTGGAAATGTCTAACTTGAGTCTTCTTCACTAGGGGTTACTTTCACTATTATCTTTGTAGGTTTGTCTTTGTCAGGTTCAATATCAAGAGGTAATACACAAAAGGGAAATCAAATAAGGCTGAGGGAAATCACACTGCTAATTAATATTAGATTCAGGAAGGACGTGCGCTCGCGCCGCCGTCTCACGTGCTACTTTTACTACCTCTCGACAACTACTGTTGACCGCTCGCGCCGGGAGTTGGCACAAGACTTTTACGACAACCCGCGCGGGGGTCATCGCAGGGGGCGGCACAAATAGGAATAAACAATATATATTTATATATAATATTATATATATTATATATATATATATATATATATATATATATAGATATATATAGTATATATATATATATATATATATATATAGTATATATATATATAATATATATAATATATATATATATATATATATATATAATATGGATAATCACCAGTGTTTATTCAATATGAAAGTTATTAATACGTGTACTTTGCGCCTCGTCAAGTCGAGAATATAAGCTTTTTGATAGCATGACGTTGGCGTGCGGTTTCCTCACCTCGAAAATTGTTACAGTAATAGATTGTGCATACATTACTTAAACTTTATAAAGTAGTGCTGAGTGTTATACTGCAATAATAGTAAGTGGAGTTTAAGTATTATAATTTATATATTTTGTGTTTTAAACGATGATAAATTATTATTATTTTAATAGATGAAATATATGTCATAATTTGAAATTTTTCTTAATATCTTGCAAATTTTTATTGATTCGGTTTTATAAACGACATAGAATAGAATCCTGGCCATCAGCCTAGATTACTTGGATTATGTCAATAAATTATACCTACTGAGTTAGGCTATTACCACAACTTAAATAAACATTAAAATAAGAAGTTATCGCTTAGAGAATCGTAAAAATAAGAGCTACCAACATATCACTCTATCTCGTGTGGCAATCACGGAAATTGATACGGAGAGTAAAATTTAAACTATGCTAGTGCTATATATTTCGTTTTATGATACAGATGAGACACTTAAAAGGTCACGAAGAATATCTCGCTTGAAAATTTACCGAGGTATGCCCTAGAATGCAGTCTTCCAGGAAAATGAAAGTAAAGTTGCCGTAACGATATTGTAAAACCTGTAGTGACTTGACATGCGAAGCTCGAAATCGTCCGGACTGGGAAGGCACTGCAGACGCAGTCTGTATCATTTATGGAACTTAGGACTAAAATTACTTCAAATTATATATTTTTTTATTAGTTTTGTTAATGTTTATTTAATGTATTTCAAAGTATTATAATTCTGTTTTAATTAAAATAAATATTTAAGTTATTTCATTTTATTACATACTGATTACAGTTCAAGACTATTATATTTATACTGGGTCTTATAACAGAATTACAATTATTATGTTTAAAAGTACAACGAAATATTGTCGATATAACATTTTTTTAACCTATATAGGCACGCTATATCGAAATTTTAGTATACTTTATACGTTTATGAAGTTAATTTTTATCAACCCGCTTGCGGCGTTACCACTAAGTGAACTAAATAGCTTTTTTTGGATCGTCATACAATATTACATTTTTCACCTACATTCCGATTATATGTATTTACTGGGAATAATTCTTACATATTACACAAGCATTAATGTATATATTTTTCTTTCAATTAGCGCAATCTATTATTTTTGATCCTATATACATAGATAGTTTATATATTAAATAAATCCGATTTTACTTTATATAGGAATATTTTTAAGTAGACTTTTTTGATCTTACGTTAAACTTCATATTGCCATCTCATGACTGAAGAGAAGAAAATGTTAGTTTCCATGGATTCACGGTGCGGGTGCCCGGCTCATCGCGTTGTAGGAAGAGGAGCTCCGATCAGCGCTTGGGGGTTGCAACCCAAGTGTAGGCTTAAAGGGCCCCCTTTAAAACGCATTAAACGCTCACCTTCACTGTCCGAGCTCCTCCCACTACCTAACCAAATTCGAAATAATTCTGCTAATGCCGCCTTGAAGTACGTTCTAGAAATGTATTAGTAATAGTTCTAGAGAGGCCGAGATCTTTTAGTAAGCTATAGAGAGATTTCGCTGTTATATCTCTCGCTCCTACTTTCACCACATATGAATTTACTCTAAACCTATTCCTGATCAGTTCGTTAGTAAGCTCGAAATATTTATTAAGCTTGAAGTTATGCCTTTTAGGATATTTGTCTCCCACGGAACTCTAATTTCTACCAGTACTACGCGTTTTTAGGTTTTGAGAATAAAGAAAAATATCCGGTCTGGATGACGAAACACCAATATCCTCAGGGATTTTATACTGTTTCTCATACGTGTCCAATCAGGAGCTGGATCTAATATTGAGAAAGGTTTTTGCGTGTGTTTTTAACACAAACTTTATTAAACGTGTTCTGGTTGTAATGTTTCTCTGTGCTCTTGCTACTGAAAGACTAACGGTTAATAATTAATGTTTTAAATTATTCCGAAATTATTATTATTATTTTTTATCTCCTAAGCACAATTATCACTCACACACATCACTTGTATATTTAACGATGCCAAGGTTTAAAATAATATTTATATTTCCTAATCGACCATCTACACCCTATTATTAGAAACTGTAAAAAGTTACCATAAGTATACCTATAAAAAGATGTCATTTTAAAATTAAATAGAATTAATTTTACAACTAGATCGATTCAAAATACTTTCATTATTTAGATTCACTTGCGACAAATCAAACAGGTTTGAAATATATTATTATTTTGTTTAATGTTTTAATTATTTCTCATTCTTTCAAATGCTGCCTAACCAAAAATATTACCATACCAAGCTTCATTAATTTCCATCCAGTATTAGGTAATTTAGCTTCTATTTATCGATGTAATTACTCGAATCGAATTATGATTATAAGTAGGCTTCACGCTCTATAGCGCTTACAGCAGGATAAGAAAACCGAAAGAATCGTTGTAAATAATTATTAATATACTCCACTCCCTCCTCACCGCTATTTGAGGTAATTTAAATGTTATAATTATTTTTTTCATAAACTACCATATATTACTGTTACGAACTTTATCACCTAAATGTTCAATGTTTGTTAAGAAATGTTTTATAGCGATTTCTATTTATACTACCTCTCATATAATAGAAGTGAAAGGATCATTTGATCGAAATCGACACATAAATCCAATTTGCTGGCCGTCCGAATTATATTCGGAGAAACTCGTAACTCTTTAAATTCAATTACTGTGGGAAATGAAAGTTATCAAAGTTAAAATTCTGTAAATGAATTAAGAATGTATAAGATCAGTTATCCTAATTGCTACTTTCGTTTATTTTGAAATTATTTGTAATTAATACTTTATGGTAGGTATTACTTAATATTTTTAAGTAAATAATTTAATTTTTTATGCTTTAAAATAAGACTGCAATATTGGTACAGGGACACAACATCTAATTTTGAATACCATAAATTATGGATGCTGTTTTGTTTTTCGCTCTGCAATATTATACTACACTCAACACGCAGTGTCTTCAGACTAAAAGCAGAGGCCAGAGTTTCAACCACAATTTCTCTGTGGTGATCCTATTACAGGATGAAACGTGAAACTTAAAAACTTATAATAATAATAAAACTTAAAATAATATGTATATGTACATGCATAGGCTAATATAAATACGGCCAACAAATGAAAATCCAACGGGACACATATGGGGAAATGTTACCCTTAATAGGAAAGACATTGGCAAAATATAGATAATCCCACTTAAACGTATTATCTTATGGTTTGTCATTGTTTATATTACAATCTATTTCAGTTATTCTAGCGTTAGGCTTTATTATTATATTTTGATTATTCCTTCAAAAAATAAAACTCATTAACCCAAATATTGGCATATATTTTACAATAACTATTACAATTTTTGTTAATTCTTAAGTAAATTATTACGTCAATTTACCACCAACGATTTTACAATTGCCTTGCATAGAAGTAGAACAGAACGTAGATTTGTGATTGAAAGCGTTTTTGGACACAAAAACAAATTTGTACCAATAATGTTTCTTTTTTAGTAGACTTTAAAAATAATGTAATAGGTATTAATAGGTACTACTACGTAATTAATAGGTACCAACAAAGATTATTATACTATCTAATACTTTTCATTTAATTTAATGTAAGTGATATTATTTCGCGAAGAAGTTGACACCAACGACAAAATAAGCCGCAAATTGAAAACCTTAGGTATAACAAAAGAAATCAGAGGTGCATTAGAATTGACGGTAATTGGATTTTCACTGAAAATAATAACATTTTGGTGAACGAAGAGAAAGGGCACTGATTCATTTGAAAGACCTTAACTTATTATTGGATTATAAACTGTTTGAAAACGTTTACAAAGACCCATCACGACTGAAATATTCAACTTTCGAAAAGGATTTGGAATGTTATTTTAGTTCAAAATATTTTCAAAAGTATCTTAACGTTCAAAGATTTTACATTAAAATCACATATGATAATTTCCTATAAATATCTATTGTACTTAAGCACTAATTTTCTACCTATTACACGAATTTCAGGTATTGTCTAATATCTACTCAATGAAAATAATTGATTAATAGAGCAATATCTAATATAAATGTTGCTTTTCAGTCAAATTCGTCAGACGATATTATATCACCAATATTGTCTCAAAAATTATTATCACAGAGCATAACAATAAGAAAAAGCTTTTTTACCTCATACAAAATATATTTTATGTAAATGGTTAAAATAGTAAATATCTATCAATTTATTACAATATCTAAACATACAAGGCTAACTAACCTTTTAGACCAATAACCTTTATTACTTTGGTGGATGGATACATAGTACATCAAACCTACATCATAAATTGAAAATCACTTTCATACATATAAAAGCTAGTTAAAATTTGACACGTGTAAAATATAAATGGACGTCAGTTGGGATACGTGTCGCAATCAGGTATTGATCATTATCATTGCTTTTCGAATTGTACCTAAATTATCGTAGTAAATAATTGCAGCTATATTGTTCAACGCCCTTGTGTAAAGTTATTGATTGGTGGATAAAGATTTGAACTACTAGTAATCATTTAAAGTAAGTAAATAAAATTTTAATCAACATTTTTAAGGAGATAATCGTGGAGTTATATTAGATATCGTTGAGTTTTTACTAAGATAATTGAAAATTTAGTTTGCTATACAATATGTAATGTACATATATACGCTCTAGTGGCGTTGCATTCCGGCACTCAACAAGCAATGTCTCGAAAAGACGGAAATCAATGGAATTGTTTGTCTTAAAACTAGGCCCCTCTGCCTATCCTGCTATGTGCAAGAAAGAGTGGGTATCTGAAAAACATATTTTTTTCTATATAACTTAATATCGATAGATAACGTTTCTAAAATTAATATTATAAAATAAAACAGAAATACTCCCTCTAAATATTTAAAAAGCTTAAAATATTTGCTCTATAATTGTTATAACTACAAAGTTTAATTTATATTTTTACGAAAAAAAATGAATAGAAGTATAAAAGAAAACATTTTTTATTTGTTATTTTATTTTGATCATTTAAAAACATCTAAATTAAAAAAATAAAACAAAAATACATTCCATACAATTTTCACATTGAAGTACACGAGCGAGTACATGACATTGATAGTTGCCATTTCAATTTTCCACTGACTAATTTTCGATGTTCAAAATTTACATTATTGTAACAAAAAACGTGCAGCTATAAATAAAGTATTTCAATCGAAATTGGAAACGAACATGTTTGAAAGTTAATTCTACAGAAATTATAAATACTTTAAACATTTTTGAGATGTTAGTATGACAAATGTACTTTTAATATTTATTTAAGTTTTATAGTTTGTAGGATAATATGCTATTGATATTATATACATTTTTAGTCTAATATTTCATAATATGTATATATCTGAAGGGTATTTTAGACTTTATTTATATCACATCACCTAAATTTTACACGGAAAAGCGTCATCTGCGCAGACCTAACAACTAGCGAACGAAATATACGAAACGAGAAAATTTTCGGCCTCATACTGAATCATACTCGTAGATTTGAAATAATTCTTTAAACATCGTTGTCCTAACTTGAATGAACTGGAGACTTAAACTTTTTAGTTGACTATCAAGAAAACTCCTTCTTTCGGTTATCCGAGAGATTTATCCAGAAAGATGAAAAGCTTTCTTAGAAAGTTTGAACGTTTTCACTTTTCCAAAATTGAATTATTTCAATCGGTTGTAAATACTAAAATAAACTCTCTTTTAAAGTTACTTAATTCTCTTTTAAATTTAGCGTATTATAGTCTATCTTTTATATTTAGCGTAAACTTTTAATTTTATTCGTAACATAACATAAACAACAACACACACACTATCTCTGAATAGCCGAAGACAACAGTCAAGCACTATTCTTTTTTGCCTCTTCATACTTATCTCTTCATATCTAGGGGTCTCCGAGAGCCATCCTCTAATTGTTTCGTGACCTTACTTAAATATCTCCCATAGTGTTGTCAATCAAAATATCCCCTACAGCTTTTAACAGTTTTAAGTATTTGCTTTTTTATCTTTTTTACCATTATTTATTCTTATCATTATCTTTTATTACTTATTCTCTCGGTATGCTCAATACCACCTCAATGTTCTTCATCAATGTTAGGGGGATCCCGGCTAGTACTCGCTAAACTGTTTATATTTTCATTAAAAAATCTGTCAGTTAAGCTGTTATCGCATATCCTCTAAAGAGATCTATCTCATCTTCACAACATTCATTTTTTTTTCAATTTTTCTTCTGCAATGTCCATATCTTGTCATATATCAACAGTACCAGAACCGTTGTAAGTCAGTCTTTACACAATGTAAGGACTATCGTACAGCTGAGATTCTGCCGTCATTTCTTATGTTAATTATGTTACATATAATACATACACACATACATACATATTTTCACGCTCTATCCCTAGCGGGGTAGTCAGAGAGAACGGAGCGCCAAACGCTGCGGTCCCTGCATACCTCTTTCGCTTCGTCCACTGTCATTAACCTCTTCATGCATGCTCTCCGGGGAGTCCTCATGCTTTTTACGTGACCTTCCTCCAGTATCTTCGATACTGTGTTTTCGAAAGTCAACCGAGGTCTCCCCTTACCTCGCCTACCACACACTTTTCCATCGTATATCTTTTTTACCATTCTTTCGTCACTCATTCTTTCGACGTACCCAAACCACCTGAGCACATTCTTCTTCATTCTTATTCTTATACGTACGTAACATATTTACTGTCTCTACTGATATTTCAAAGGTTCACTCTAGATTCTTATTATTTCAATTATAATATTTAATGTTTTTTGGAAATGGGACACCCAACATTTATGTCACAAAAAAAACATATTGTATTGTATGTCGTGGGTACCTAGTGTTAAAGTACACCGTTCCCCGTTTTCCGCCTTATCGAGGCATTGCATACTTTGTGGCGGAAGCCAACACCACATCTTTTCATAGTTGACAGAGTGAAGAAAATGGAAATGAAAAAGTCCAACCTCCCCCAGTGAGAATTGAACCCACAAACTGTCGCGTTCACAGGCAATCGCAGCGCCACGATAGTAATTAATTATTTGAGCTATTTTTCTATTCAACACGCAACCATGCCGCATTTATGTTGAATCAATTCCTAGCTTTTATATGTTATAATATTTTATCATGTCTAAGTTTCCGCGACTCTTACCTGCCAGAGCCATTTGATTTCATTATCCGATAAGCCTCAGATAAAACACTGTATATTCAAACGTACGAGCTAGAATAGACGATATAGACTAAAATCGAATAGAAGTGATACCTGTTAAAATATATTTACATTTCATATGTATATATAATATTTTGTTAAATTTTTTAATGGTATTATTTTAATAAAATAACGATTTACAATTTAAATATATGATGTATATTGCGATTATAAATGTCTCCACTGATACATTCATATAAGTTTTTAAAACATTGTAATTACAAGTAATAAATTATGTCATTTAAAATATAACATTTAAAATATAACAAACAACAGATGAATAAATAATGATTTTATAAAAATAACTTTGCTGGTAGGCTGAATGCAATGCGACTGAGTACCGAGATGATATCGGCATTCAATTTATTCAAGATACTCGTATAGCAAACATTGCGGCGGATGCTATACGCCGAGTAGACCATTTGAATGTCTTCTGCACGCTTTTTATGAAAACATTTTTTTGTAATATTATTTATTATATATATATATATATATATATATATATATATATATATATATATATATATATATATATATATATATATATATATATATATATATATATATATATATATATATATATATATATATATATATATATGTATATGTATATGTATATGTATATGTATATATATATATATATATATATATATATATATATATATATATATATATATATATATATATATATATATATATATATATATATATATATATATATATATATATATATATATATATATATATGTATATGTATATATATATCTAAGAGCTGTAGAGGCCCAATGTATAACAAGATACTTTTACAATTTTCCTACGGTATAAGACACAGAATCCCGACAAGTGACTTAAAATTAATGAAATTTCATCCCTTACCGAGCATCAAGTACCTCTCGAGCGGGAAACAACATCGAAATGTGAATTTATTGAAAATAACCTCCCTATTGATATTTACGTACTGTTGTAAATTGTGAGGAACCTTGATACGCTTTCCTAAAAATAAATAAGGCGAGCTCTCGCCTTACTTATATAGCACTTACTCCTGATTATGCCACCGTGTACTCCGTGTACACCGTGCTTAAAAGAAAATTGACACATTAAATATAGACTATATTATATTAATCCGGTAAGTTTTTGTTTTGTAACATTTTTTGATCTTTTAAGCAAAATACATGAATATTATATGAAATGAAAGTATTAATAACTGGAATTATTTTAAATTTTAGTAAAATATTTTGATTATTGTTATTCTGGAAAATTTAATAATCATAAAACAAATTAGAAAAGCAACTTTTATGTTGTTATTTTTAAATATTTCAGAATAATAATAACATATATTTTGAATAAAATTTTATTACTGAATTACTTAATTTATTACTAAATTGATACGGTACAGTTAACTATGTTTGTATCATAATGGGTTACTTGAACGAAATATACATTGCCCCAAGCGGGAGTCAAATTAAAAACCGTCGCGGTTGTAATAAAAAATAAAAAATATTTCAGTCTATACACTAATATGGCCTCAATTTAGAAATTTTAACACAATTATATATGTTCTATTGAATTTTTAATTTGATTTCCCCACGTTTAAACAAAAACGGTTATTGGCAACTGATCACTTTATAATTGAATAGTACTTTGAAATCAACTTTATTTACTTTAAGTTATTGGGGTTCAGATGACTTTCAGACATTGAATTACTAGACTCGAGGGATATTGAAGAAGTTGTATTAATTTTAAACTTATAAACAATAATGAATATTAATGCCGCTTATTGAGCACGGAAAATGAATTCAAATGTAAATGTAAACTTTCATTTAGGTATCTTTAAAATATCAAGTTCGAATCCTTTGTATTTACTAACTTTGTATGTAAAATGTATGTACTACGTAGAAACATGTATAAAAATTTTAATTTAGTCTTATTGTAATTTTGAAAAACATTTATACTGTATAGTAATATAATACTACGTCAAAAATATAAATTAATGGAAAGTACTCATATTTAGGATTAAATTTTAATGTTTTCACTTTTCAATATCTCTTAAAAAATTTGAAATAGATTTTTTATTTAACTCATAGACATCAAGTCACGGGTCTCTAGATATGTATAGTAAAAACAATTCGAGACATAAATATTCTAAATAAAAATATAACCTCAAATAGAAAATTTATTGGTGTTTATCATGGCTTCTGTGTATCTAACATAGAAAATTTCAATATGATCGTCAGTGTTATGTCAATATGTATAATTTTATTTAGGACAGGATCGTGGCTATCGTAAAAATAGCGATTTTGTTAAACAAAATTGCTACATGTCCTCTTGCACTATGTGCTGTAGGCTTATCTATCTAAAAATATTAAAGCCGTTATTAAATCCTTAAATATTTAAATAAATTTATAAAATTACAAAATACTTTAAGATAAAGTAAGATTATTAATTAATTAGCTAATAATCAAGCTAAAGTAATTATAAAATATAATCTAAATAGAATAATTAAAAAAGAAATTAATTTTCACGTTCTTCCACTAATGACCTCTTTATGAAGTAAAGGTCTGCTCTAATTTTCTCCACATATTCCTACTCGAAGCCTTTTCCATTCAATTCTTTCCGGCTAGTTTTATAATTTCATCTTGGGAAATTTAGGACTTAATAATTTAGAATTTATTTATTAATAATCTAATTTTGAGAATTGAAATATCGAAAATAGACAGTTTCCGAGAGGCACAGGTTCAACTCTCGCTACGTTAAAATTTATATTTTTTTAAGTATAAAATCATGCACGTTACATAAACGCCCCACGCAATAATTCTCGTATTCTTAGTAATTTCTTCTATAACCAACCATATAGAACACAATTTGGTAAAAATTCTATTATTCCGAGGTTATCATTATTATATATATTAGTATTTGTAAGCAAATTAAGGATTTAGACATCTGTTATGATACGTGCTCTCTGTTTATTAAAAAAATAAATGATTTCATTTGTACAGCCCAGTTGTAATTAGTGATATAATGTATTATTATTATTACTCCTAACATAAATTAATTCAATGAAATGTTGTAATCTATAGAAATACAAATATAAATATTAATATTAATGTTATTTTTGTTTAAATGGTTAATGCTTTAATATTTCTTTTCTAATTATTAATTAATAATATTGTGTTTTTAATATGTAATTTTAATGGAATTGTTATTATGTCATGTACTTATCTTTGCTTCAAACTATGTTATAGAATATGTGTATTGTAATGTTATAAGTGCATGTGCACCATGTTCAAGTACAAGTTGTTATATTATTAAATGTATTATTGTATCTACTGTTGGTTGTCCTAATAAATAAATAAATAAATAAATAAATAAATAAATGTGTACTCGTATGTGTCAAGTAAGTTTTTTACCTCATAACATGACTATGTCTGTAAACGGGATATAATGCCTTCGATGGATCGACGGTCCCTCACTTTATATGAGTTGAGATTTAATAAATAAGGTTATATATTTGTAGAAAATATATTTGTTCACTTACACCTATTTTCTTATACGCATATAGTAGGATTTATTAATCGTAAAACAATCTCAAAAGTATGCAAGCACTTTTCAATTTGTATATTGACTAAAATTATGCAGTCGTAGAAAACTTGATTAAAACAAAGCTTTAGTCTTAATAAAGCTATCTACGGCTGTTACTTGTTCTTTTTTATTTTCGTTCATTTTTAGCGTCATGTGTTCTAATATAAGTCACAGCTTTTTAAAATTTAGTTTTTCTTCTTTCTTATTTTACCGGGAAGTTTTCAATTTTAACTATTGTACGAAGTATTAAGTTGATATTACATGTTGTGTTGTCACACACTCATTCAGACATTTCTTATATGTAAATTATTTATATTACATGAATTTATTTTCACACATGAATATTAGATAAACGCAATGACAAAATATTATAAAATCTGAACATAATTGATAACATCAAGCAAATTAGTGATTATTTTTAGGGTTCCGTACAAAAAAAAAACGGAACCCTTATAGAATCACTCGTGTTCCTGTCCGTCTGTCTGTCACAGCCAATTTTCTCTGAATCTACTAGACCGAATCAGATGAAATTTGGCAGGATGATGTAATGACCTGACCTGAACACAGATGTGTAACGTAAAAAATATTTTTTTGAAATAAGGGTAATTTTCGGAGGATAAATTAGGTAATTAAGAAAAAAAATTTGCGAACCTTACTAAGTCATACATCAAATGAAAGAGCTTGTTATCAGGATCTCGAATATATATTTTTTAATTTTTAAAATAAATAGTTTCGATGATATTCATGAAAAAAGCCAAAAATTGACCATTCCCCTCCCCCTCTAATCTTCGAAATTACTGGGCCGAAAAATTTGAAAAAATTACTTAATGTAGTTTATGGCTTTTCGATTACAGGAAAATAAGGATTTTATAAATTGAAAATAAAATGGTAAATTCGATAAAAAATGTTTTTAGGGAAAAACGTTTTCAGGGGAAATATTTCACCATATTGTGTACGGAACCCTTTCCACGCGAGTTCAAGTCGCACTTGACCGGTTTTTTCCATTATATTTTTGTTAACCATTATTCTTTTACTAGACATGAGTTACAAAAACTACAAAAGTTTACTCACAACACTTAAACTTACAAACATTTGATGCTTTACTGATTCGATGATGATGATGGTGTCAGTTAGTTAGATATTGATTGTATGAATCACCTTAAATATATAAAAATGGACAGAGGATTTTTTATGTTCAATTTGCAAAGAGACTAAAACATGTATTGTATATTTATAAAATTTATATTGCTATATGACAGTATAAATATTTCCATAAAAATACTTTATTCTACATTTTAAAATACAACTTATTTAAACTAAATCTATGACTCTTCTTTAGGATACCTTAGAATACATCAACCGACCATGTCATAATAATTTTGCGGCTGTGTATAACTTTAGCTGTGCATAATTTTAGCATGATGGAACAGATAATAGAACATAGAAAATATATTCAATAATTTTTTTATTCTCACATTAATATGAATAGCATAGATAAATAGGTCATCAGGACAGGACAAAGGACAGGTAAAAAAATAAAAAAAAAATCTACTTCATTTAAAAGTGTCAAAATTATCATCATTAACTATTAATATTTTGTACTGCATCACCTATCTATTTAAAATATACCAAAAATAGGCATGAAGGCAATCTTAAGTGAAATTTGATATTTTTTGTCACACAGAGACTAAACATACGTCTTCCAGACGTTCGACACCTAAGTAAGTAAAATACTGCACTACGAGTATAAGTCTTGACTTATCCGTGGTTTATAATATCATTTGATAACCACTGAGTTGGCCAAAGTATGGAGAGCCAGTTTCAATAAGACAAAAGATACAGACAACTTCCGATGTCGTGTACGCCTCCTAGACTTAGAATAGGTTTTAACATTTAAGCACTTATTATCAAATATGAAGTTCAAGGTTCCACGTATTGTCGCAGGGAACGCGATCAGAACGCGTCACATTTCAATGGTATTCGTGATTTCTGACTTCAAAGCAAAAATCAAATGATTCACATAACAATTTTACGACATCTGGCCTTTTTATTTAGCTAGACAGTGACTACCGTAGAGAAAAGGAAAGCTTCTTAATGTTTATATTATAAAATAATATATCAGTTAATAACATTTATAAACTTTTATAAAAAACTATAATTATAATATATTAAATTAAATATAAATTATATTTTCGTCGTATACATAAATTTATTTTAATATATTACAGGAATACAATGGACATTGGTAGGATAGATAATGGTGTCCCAAAAAAATGGCAATTATTTTATGCTACTGCATTGCAGCATCGAGAAGAAGCTGAAAATATTATAACAAGATATATACAACCGTTGAGGACCGTCGTGGCGCAGAGGCGCAACGTCTGCCTGTAACGCAACGGTTTCTGGGTTCGATTTCCACTCGAATAAGATGGACAACTAGGACTGTGGCAACTAGGCAAAACGCGGCGTTGAGTTCCGCCACTCAACACGCAATGCCTCGAAAAAGGCAAAAAGCGGAGACGGAGAAAAGCAACTAAGCAACGGAGTGTCTTAACACTAGGTTCGTATGGTGTCACACAGTTCCCTCTGCCTACCTTGCCATGTGCGGGACAAGGTGTGAAAGTAAAAAAAAAGATATATACAAAAATATATATGTTATATATCGTGGCGTAGAGGCGTAGCATCGATCGTGGGATCGCGACGGTTTGTGGGTTCGATTCCTACACGGGGTAGATGGATGTTTCTATTTCCATTTTCTTCGCTCTTAACCAGGCAAAGCGCGGTGCTTTAACAATAGGTTCCCATTAATCTTGCAGGTCCAATTTCTCCTGCTGTAATTGAAATAAGTCAAGGTTACTTATCATATAGTATTTAGTAAAAGCCTTAGATCAAACACCTAACAAAGTAAGCCACATCCAAAATATTACATAATTATCAAACTGGTTTCTTTACATATTTTTAAATATATACTGTCCTGTAACTACATATGTTTCACTCAAAATCTACAATTGTATTAACGCTACTGCACTCGCATTCAGCAGTTCTATTGTTACGGACAGGATAAAGCGCATTGCAATGAAAGACTGACCTAATATCATTAGGAAGAGCTTTAGTGGTCACAATCCGCGCTGACCGTAAAACTTAACGATCAAGACGGTCGTTCTGAACACCACTCAATAGAAAAAAAGTGTCAATGTATGTGAACAATTTAAAAGTAATCATTATTTACTTCATAATAATAAAACTTACCTAATTAATTAATTATAGATTCGTAAATATACATATATTTTATAATATCTTATTTATTTTTTACCAGTACATTATAGTGTATTGTTATTTATAAGCTTATGAAAGAATTAAAGGCATTCCTGTCAAATATCACAAAAATAGTGTGACGCTATTTTTCATTTATCCATCCACATAATCAAATCAAAAAATATAATTTTAACCATCTTATCAACGTGATAAATATTATATCATTATAATATAACATATGGAAATTATTGCATCGTCGATTAATACAAGTTTTGGAGAATAGGGAATTTGCACAGTTGCAAACTGATACATTGGTAAAGTTGTATAGCTTATAGTTGTGTTAATGCTTCTTCGACTATAAATCTAGAGCTTCATAACTTGAACTGCAGTTGAGTAGGTCGGTCCCAAATGAGATGTTCAGCTTCTCTACTATAAATATTATTTATGCTCCTAGCGAAGCCCCAGGGAGCTAGAATAGGTAAGGTACTTCTTTCTAAGAACATAAAATGAAGAATTCTCAAGAAATAAGTAATGATGTGTATAAAGTGAGAATATTTATGTTAGCCGTTCAAGAGTTTCAATAAATAATTACTGAAAATAATAGCGTTTACTATACTTTGGAATATTTAAAATAGGTTAATATAACGCACAATAAGAGAATTCAAAATATATGAATTCACTATTTTAATTTCATAGAAGTCCTATTATTTGAAGAAGAATATTTCAATTTTGATTAACATATATATGTAATGCGATAATATTCACCCAGTAATTTTAATTCAGTTCCAGCTACTTTTATAATTCTGTTGTGAGGTCATGTTTTAAAAATGTGTCCAAATAATTATAATGGAAATCGTCTTAATTTATTTTGACAAGCTTAACAAATGTAAAAAATGTTTCTTTATATAAAAACCTGTTTAGGCTTATACATTTTCCTTTTATTTGTTTTCTTTTACTATTAGTCAATCTCAACACTTAATGTCACAAAATTAGAATAGTTTAAAATTAGAAAAGTAAAAAAAAGAGAAAAAGAGTTTTTTACATTAAGTTTTCTATTTCAGACACCTAACACGCTATATTTTTACTAACACTTTTCGTTTACTTTTTTTTGGGAAGGACAAAGTAAACGAGCGGCCAGGTCACCTGATGGTGAGTGATGCCTAAGGCCCTGTACAGCATGAGCGTTGCCAGCCTTTAAGGTGGAGGTAGACGCGCTTTTTGAAGGTACCCATGTTGTATCGATCTAGAGACTGCCGCAGGTAGGCTATTTCATAGTAGTGTGGTACGTGGAAACAAGTTCCTACGGAACCCCACAGTAGTAGAGTTCCACGTGTCCAGATGGTGATGGTGGAGAATTCAGCGGCAGGCACCAGATCAAATTGTTCTCCAAAACACTCCCCATGGTATAAGCGCAAGCGTAAAGAACGCACAGCGAGGAAACGTCTCTTTGCAGCGCCAAAGTGTCTAGCCTTTCACAGATAATTGGGTCCCTAACGATACAAACGGCTTTACGCTGCATTCGATCAAATGATTCAAGTTGATACTAGGGTGCACCAGACCAGAGATGATACTCCATGTGACGCCGAACCTGGGCCGTATACAGAGCCAACCGGCCATGACACCCAGTTTCTTAGCGGCCAACTTGGCCTTGCTATCCAAATGATTGTGATACTGACAGTCATTCGAAACGCTGAGCCCCAATGTACTGATAATAGGGGAGGCTTTAATAAAAGTTTTCTCAAAAACTGGTGACACGACAAAAGGGTTTTTTTTAGTGGTTAACGCACAAACTTGATTCTTCTGGGGGTTGAATTGAACAAGATTTCTTTCACCCCACAGCGAGACATTACTAAGGGAGGTCTCAATAGGAGACACAAGTTTCATTCGGCAATCGTCGACGTTTTCCCGAGAAAGACCTGCATGGTCGGAGTATACGGCGTCCACAGTACTATTATCTGCACAGCAATGAATGTTACAATCATCTAACATGTCATTGATATGCAGAAGAAAAAGCGTGGGGGACAGCACACAACCTTGGGGGATGCCAGCATTTACGGCAAAATGATTCGAGAAAAAACCATCGACAGCGACTTTAACTAGGTAAACTAAAAGATCACCAGTTGAACGACCATAGCGAAAGGCGTCATATTGACGGTCGTTGATCAACTGGTGATCCCCTAGATAAACCAAGAGCTGGCTGTTTATTGTATTCTTCATTTTGGAGAGCAGGAAGGCGATAGCGATAGGCCTATAGTTTACTTACTTTTTGTGAGATCTTGTTGTAATACTTAAACTATTTATATAGAGGTTATTTTGGTTTTATCCAAATTATATCGAGAATTATGTTTTATGAAAAATTGTGATCGGTTATAATATTGTTTATTAATATTATTATCATTTTTATATATTGTTCTCTTTCTCAGTCCTATTTTGGAGGCCTGTTTTAATGATATATACGGGTATCAACCAAATAAAGAACATAGTTATTGTGTACAAACATTATTGTGTACAAAATTTAGCTACAGGTTTATTTATTTGTTATCTATCGTCAGTAATGATGATGGTGGAAGTTCATTTTCATGTAAAAATTTTTGATGTAAAAGTGATCGGTATGTAGTCAAATCTGTCTGATTTGGTGATATAATAATATGTGCACATATAAATATATTTACTGCAGGTGACCGTCTCATGCACACTGGGTTTCCCGGCCTTTGTCTACGCAGGTAAGAAGGTCCGTGTGATCGCCTGCGCAACATTAAAGGTGAGATTTTTGGATTCCCTAGAATCTTTGTTCATTGGTAGTGAAGGTGACGGTACATGAGGTATTGTATTGGACGGCTTAGCATTCCATAAATTTACCATTTAGGTGCAGAACCCATCGCGTTGCAGGGTGATGACGTCAGAGCAGTGCTGTGACTTGTGACCTAAATGTAAGTTTAAAAATAATTTGTAATATTTCTAGGGATCAGAGATCTTTTTTTTTAATTCTTTTGCTCTTACTTTTACCGCATACAAGTTAACTCGAAGTGGTCGACTCGATTCCTGATCTGCTTTACCAGAGTAGAAGAAGGTTTCTAGTCTTGATGTTAATATTCTTTAGAATTCAATTACGAGTTGAATTAAAAATAAAAAACGTGGATATTGTGAGAATTTAGAAGTTTAGAGGATCGTTTGCTGGTTGTTATTTCTCTGTGATCTTGTTAGTGTAATATCAACTGCTTCACGTTTCGAAGATTTCTAATATTTGGTCTTGGACTCCCCAGTATTAACTACTGTCTTATAAGATAGTAATTGAGCATATTTACAAATGTAGCAAGGTTTTCTTTATGTTTACTTTCTTTTATTAAATTAAATTAATCAGTAAAAGTAATTTGAGAGTGAGAACCCTATGAGCAATTAGGGTGTAAATTTCTACACATAGTAGGATACCAAAATATCCTTAATTAAAAAGGTAAATTTGTTTTTCAAGTCACATAAAATGCATGCAATGATTTTACGACTTACTTATTTTCTTCGTTTTGCCAAATCAATTAATTTTGTACCCCCTTAAACTTAACCTAAACCTTCTAAATTTAAGATTTGAAGTCTTGACTTGAGCTTTTTGGTATTACTGTATTTTTCACTATCATTCAAGACTTATCAATTAATTTATTATTATTGAATTACCAACTTATTAAAGTTTAATACATATAATTATTGACATTTATATATTTTTAAAAATCAGCTATTATAAACTCAATGCCCTAGTCGAAACTAAATTAACTATAATAAATAACTATTAAAAACACAGCATAGTAATTAATAAAATTATTTAACATAAAAATATTAAGATTGGCAATTTTCAAAAAGTTACCTAACCAAAATACTTTAAGCAAATAGCTGTCTACACAACAAATATAATGGTAAACTAAGACGATTTCAACCAAAATTGGTCGAAGTGGTTAGCTAAATCGTTTGACATTTGCTGGCCAAGTCCGTCCTTAGGCGTCGAATACAATATTCGTACAAATTAAATAACTTGGCGATGTTCCATTGGTGATAGGCACACTATTACGCCTCGGCTGACTATTAGCGTCCGTTGCCGTTCAACCGCAATCTCTTTCGTGTAGACGTTTTATTATCGGACGAGTCAGCTGTATATAATCCCTCGGGTACGGCAGTGCAAAGTGCAAAGTATTGTGAGTTCTATAAGATAGCAAAAATAAAATTGTTGTCTTATATATGTTTGCTTGATGCCGAAATTAGCTGATTATTTCCTAGCAACCAGTTTCCCTTTTACTCCGCTTATTTGATATCCTTTGATTTAATTTAATAAAATGAGTAATAAAATATTTACACAAAACTTGCATAGTTTTGTGTATACGAATGTTTTATTAATAAAATATATAATTAATTATTTTATACGTAACGTTATATCTGGATGAAAGTTACTCACTCGCGGTTATCGTATCCCCGTATTAATAAAAAATCCGTGGGAATTCCAGGATAAAAGCTTTAGCTTAGCTTAGCTTTAGGAGCTTTTTTGCTCCAGATCCTCATCTACCTTCATGAAAAAGTTCCATAAAAACGCTTCAGCTATTTTGGAAATTAGCCCTGACACAAAATACAGATAAAATTGAAAGAGTTTGCAAAAAACATAGTTATTACGAAGTAGCAAACAAACATTTGTACAATTTTGTTCATAAGTACAGATTTTATAAGAAAAAGGAGTCATTTTAAGGACAATTCAAGTGCTCTTAAACATTAAATTGAGTCTACATTGTTAATTTAACTTAAATATATTGTGATAATGCAGTGTAAAATTTAAACTATATTGTGTAAGTTAAAAAAGAAACTTTTTACTTATTTTTACATTCATACATTGTAATTCTTACTATTTTTTCTGCTAACGTATCACGAGCCGTTGGGGCCTTTCAAGAGGAACTACTTATTAAACAGATGGGTATCTATAACAACTTCTTTATTTTTCTGCGCTTTCGCTTTTTACATAGCATATAGTATAGTATGTGTAGAGTCATGCGGTCTCATTTTACCTTATAGGCGCTTGGACCAACAAGACAAATATTTGAAAACGGTTATGTTATCCTATTGGCTATTTTAGCTATTTTAGGAATTAAATACCTCTTTAATTTACAATTTTTGACTTCATTCTGATAATATTATCCTTTAATTCAACAATAATATTAATTATTCTAACATCAATCGACTCAAATATTTTGAGATAAACATATCTCACGCTATCTGATCAGTCTCAGTTTCAAATCACTTAGTGTGACAACTAATCAACGCGGCTATTCAAGACCAAGAATATGTCGCTAAAGTTCTTACCCATCCAATTTCCTGTCACTACTGCATATATATAGTATAGTATGCGGTAATTGTATTAGGTTCATTATATACATTAAAAACTTCTATTCTCAGTTACATAAGACAAAAAACGTAAAAAATACACTACTAACAGTATAAAGTGAACTCATTGCATGCTAAGTGTTATTCAAAATAGACAAGCCCTTTTGAAAATATACTAGCATTTATGCAAGTTGCATTTGTCGGACTTTAAATTCTGTGTGAATGTATGTGTGAGCAAGGGCGGCGAAGTTTTGAGTGCCACTCGACGACCTATTGTTTAAGTATACTTAACTCGCGTAGTAAATTAGGAATTGCATTCAAATGTTAATATTGAAACTGAAATAAAATAAAGAATAATAAGTTAGCTGCAGTAACCTCAATCCATTTTCGCTTTATTAACATGACGCGTTTATAATTATTGTTAGCCAAAATGATTCATTTCATATACATTTACTATTTTTAAGGTTTTACGAGTATACTTAATCCCACTCCCATGAACCTCAGTTATACAAGTACTACAAGTAAATACAGGGATCGTAGTAGCCTAGTGGTGTGCTTTTCGAGGCATTACGTGTAGTGGCATTACGAGTGGTAAAATTAAACATCTTGCCTAGTTACTAGAATGAATAAAATAAATATGAAATAATCAATCTAACTTAAGTTGGAATCAAATACACACCTACGTGTTTACAGGCAGAGACTATTTATCTGTGTATGACGACTACACGACACGAAAGCACTACAGTAAATACATATTATTTTAATCATATATATTTCGATACTGTGCTATTTGTTATATATTGATTTACGTTCACTCACCATCATGAGAGTCGTAGATGTAGATCACTTCTTTCCATCCGTAATGGATTATTGTGTCAACGATTGCCCGATGATAGTCCGGCCGCATGCTGACCGCGTGATCTATTAGTCCTGATGACGGTGGTATTACCTGTATCGACATGTATTCTGTTTACTAGGTCACAGTTTGTAGGAACTTATTGAAGTAGATTTTATTATACACCTACGTTAATTTTTGTGCCGGTAGAAGTAAAAATTCTTTCAATTATGTTATGATCTCTTATAATACGGTAAATTAAATTATTTGACGTTCAAAAAATGAAGCATATACTTTTTATTTTGAATAAAATTGTTTGATTTGACTTTGACTTTTATCAAAAATATTATAATAATTTAAGTAAGTGATTTATGTTTTATGATACTATTAAACCGTTAAGAATAAAAATCTTTTTTCTATTCGCCTTCCTCTCAATGTGCCTAAACCATGAGAATTCGATAAATCATATTTGAAAGATTACAAGACTTACAATTCAATATTTAATCTTACAGAAAAATCTCGATCGCTGATCATGGAAATTGAGAAGATTTATTGTCAGCAAAAACTAGACGTTTTAATGCAGTTTTATCTCGGCCATCCATGTTCATTAAGTCTTACTATATAATTTGTATGCTTTATGGATTGTAGGTAATATGTAGATTGTAGGTGGTACCTTACAATTTCATTTATCTTTTTTGTTAATGTTATTTTACTATCGAATAATAATGAATAAATATCAAAAATTACCTATCTGTGTTATAATATGTAATAAAATAATGCGTATAAATTTTTTTGCACCACTTTAGTGATTATTTAGTACTACAATATTTTATTGCCTATTTTGAAATATAATATTACTTACCTTTTCAGGAAACCAAGGAGTTATGAAAGGCATTTGAAACGTATTGGTGTAAGAGTGCAATGTATCAAATGATTCAGGAGTGACAGCACCAAGCATCGCGAACACACCACGCGCAAATTGATTGCATACTGTGAACAAAGAAATTTTAAATATTAGCAACTTTTTAACTAACAATCGTAATTTTCTTAGCTTCACGCTTTATCCTGCATATTGCAGGGTAGGCAGGGTAGGCACTGTCCTCGCTTTCCGCTTCTTTCGTAAAATTTAATTCGCATAATTCTTGCTGATAAAGAGAACTAGTATAACATAGGTACAGAATAACAGCATTAATCATGAAATGGATGTAAGCTTTGTAAATATTTTTTAAGCCTACCACTGTACTAAATCAAACATTACTTCGTATATTAATAGAAAAACCCAAAATATTCAGTGCTGTTAAATTTGAATACATGCAATGATTGCGTAGAAATTGTTGTTTAAAAAAGTGTATTTATTTAAAACATTGGATAGAATCCAATCAGATAAGTAGTGAATTTTTATATACATATAGTTTTAAAATAGATAATTTTATGAATAATTGATTAACTGAGTCTGTTTATTATAGAAAAGGTGGGAAGGGAAACATGGGTTCAACACTAGTACGTTCAAGTTTTTATGAAAAGTAATTCCCTATCCTTGTAATGTGAACAGCACATTACTTATTACAAATTGACTTATTATAAAGGTAAATTTAGTGCTAAAAACTAATACCAATATATCGCCGTTTAATTGCAATTTACGAATAATATATCAAATGAAATATCAAATATATGGATATTTTTAATCGGTTACATGTTAAAATTACAATAGTCATGTTCGCAAAGACATGTTTATCTTTCCAGAAATAATTTGCTTACTACACTAAAACTACATTGATTTCTATTTAAATTGTAATATATGCGTATTCATAATATTAAATAAATTGTGACTCGTTAGTGGCTCTGCCCACTGGATAATTGTTCTCGAATTAATTTTTAATAAAATATACATATATCACACATTACATATACTTTCTTTATTTATGGACTTTTAAGTAAAATAAACATTAAATAGAACAAACAGTGTAAGTGAAGTGTATCACGATATAATATTGAATATTGCCTTTAAATCGATTCCACCGTTAACTAACAAACGCACAAACACAAAATATATTGTGTTAGGTTACATTACATTCATAATCACCCCCAATAGTCATTATTTTAAAATCATCTCCCTTGTACGAAGAGTAAATAGTTAAATTTTTACTAAATATATAGATATTAAAATTATTTTTCCTAAAGTAATATTATATCAAATTATCAAAATGATCACGGGATTAGCACTGTCAAAATAAAAAAAAATGCTATGAAAATATACGGTTTTACATTTTATTCAATGACTCCGTTAAAAACGTTAAAAAATTGTAATATTGCAAAGCGGATGCCACAATAGCCTAGCACTGGGGTTTATCGCAATAAAATCTGACCTACATCCTCCATTTCTATTTTACCATCCTAGTGGATGTGTACTAAAAAATATACTAATGTTGCAATAATAATGTTTTGAAATTCTAGTAAAAAAATAAACAATATATAAGTGTACATATATTTAATGTTTATCTATTTATTATGAAAATGTGCATAACTATATAAAGTAAACAAAAAGGTCATAATAAATGAAGAAATAACATTTTACAATCAAACATTTTTATGATTTTAAAAGTGTTCTGAAAGCATATAAAAATATCAACTTGGTGTTTTTAAATATGGTTCAAAATTGTTGTTTTCTTTAAGTATTTTTTTCTATCCTCAGTCAGGATTGACACTTTTAAAATCATAACAATATTTAATAAATTGATCTCTCTCTGATTGGGTAATATTTGAGTAATGGAAATTTATAACAATCTCCCTACAGAAACATTTACGACGCAATTAGTTGTTTGCAAGAGATGCAAGTTCCAAATCCCATAGTATTTAAAATTTTATATATTTTATGTGTATGGGGCTTGGCAGGTACCTAGTGTACAATTGATAAGTCTTCAAAGACTTCAATACCTCATATCAAACTATAACGATATTACTAAAATATTATTAAAGCAGCTGTAAAAATATTATAAAATGGCAACAAAAAATTATGGACTAATTATTATTATAAATGTCAAATGCTAAACACAAAAATTCTGTGCTCTACAAACAAAATCGCGGGCATAAACTAGTTTTGACATAAAGTAGGTAATTATTCCATTTCAAGAACGTGGGCATCTACATTCCGTTATTCCCAACCGACAGCACCTCCGTTCGCTGTAATTACACTCTAACACAATTACCTTAAAAGCCTGTCACTGGAGAGAAATTTAATGAACTCATTAATTGAGTGAATTGTCTTAAATTTAATCTAGTTACATTTTTATGTCATAGATACGTTTCTTTTTATAATAAATGTTTTAGAGTGTTGAATATTAGTTACGTTTTCTTAAACTTATAATAAAGTAGAAGAAAATCTTGTAAATTCCTTTCTGTTTGAAATCAATAATGACAATGTGTATTTTACTATGAAAAATATATTTTTGAATAAATTTTCTGAGATAAAAGCTTAGTTCTTTTTAGAATGGAAATCAACATTTGACTTTCGATACTCCATATGATAAAATACTGCAAATGTTATCCGCTACAAAGTTTCGCGTCTTGCGTCTTGTAACTTTAAGCACCTGAGGCGGGTAGGTAGTGGTTAAACGTTCGTGAAGTTGCTTTTCGTATCGTAAATTGGTTTCGATTTATTCTTAGTCTCATAGAGTATTAGATATATTTCTTTTAATGTTTAAATTGTCAATACGTTATCAGTTAGAACCGTATTTTTATATGAAAAAATATGCATATTTAAGGATATAATAAACAGTTTCCGGAAGTAAAATATAAAAGCATAAACTCCAATATAACATTTACATATGGTCACGGAGAGACGCAGAGGCGTAGTGCCTGCCTGCCGCGACGGTTTGTGGGTTCGATTCCCTCGGGGAAGACGGATTCTTCGCTCAGGGAACGAGGTAAAACGAGGCGTTAACTTCCAAGTTCCGCTACTCAACACGCAATATTTCGAAAAAAATATGGGAAGCAGGGAATGGAGTGTCTTAACACTAGTTTCCCACTTCTGTCTTAACAGTAGGTAACACTAGCCTGCCTAATAAAATAAATAAAAATATCTTTCATGTTACCTCTATATATTCGAGATTCTTGTTAACACACAAATATTATAAATTAGAACATATGTATAGAACATTAACTTTAGTGAAACAACATTTATCTTTCTATAATCATATTACAATTTTGTTTTGATTAAGCGTTAACGTGTGGTTCTCTTCCATAGCCGTAACAATAATGGCCATGTAAATAAACACGTATGCTTATACGTATATATGTAGATATGGAACAGAAATTGTAGGTAGTAATCACAGTGCGGTTTATTATGCATTTTGCAATATTTGCTCATTCGGACTAATTGTGCGATACTTATTAACCTATCTGATAGTGTAATATAAATATTATCTCAGTTTAACGATTAAAATTATTATATAAGTCCTATATAAGTATATATTACTATTTCTGCTGCTCCTGCTTTGTACTTACTTCTTTATAAGACATAATTCCATGGACGCTTCTGTGGTGGCCTTGTGTGGTGGTGGACGTCCTTAAAAGTCCTAACTATGGAAATAGGGGCTTCAATTTTTAAAATAATAACAATTATTATTAATGTAGAAATAATATAATGATTATTTATGATAAAAAAACACTTTGACTTCAAAAGAGTATACAGATTAAGTGTTTGAAGCGTTAGTTATAATTTGGTAAAAAATATGTTTAAAAAATCCTCCATTCGTATCAACTGATAATTACTCCGCGATCGTAATATTTTCGTACTTTTACATCAATCGTAGGAATTTTATTAGCATCAAAATGCAGTTTTTTTGATAGAATTGTCACTATAGGTAAATGATTTACAGAATTATAGAAAAATAAAATACTCATGATTCACCAATTAAATAAAAATTCGCGATTATGTACATGGCTTCCAAATATACGACCTATTATAACAGTATGCTACAAAATGCATATATTAAAGGAAAGTAGCTTGATTTTTAACTGATTTTATTATTAGCGATTTGTTCGCAACTTTGGTCGCATGATCGATGTTTAAAGATTTAGTCTTATACAATGTGCATATGTTGTACCTACGTATTTTTTATATTTTACTTTGTAATCAATTTGTCTATAAGACGTTTTATATGTAATATTTTATCTGGGCGGTAGGCACTCGCGCGCGTTTTCAGTATCGGCAAAAAAAGTTTTTCCCGCATAAATCTCGATCCCACGGGAATTTCGTGATAAAAATAATCACAATTAAAGTGTTCTGCAGCCTCTTCTATCTTATAGATATTTCAAGAAAATTGATTCAGCTGTTCCAAGGATAAACACAGATAAAATGAAAGAAGGATTGACAGATGAAAATTCTAAAAACTCAGTTATTTAAAAATCATAAGCAGACAGTATAGAGCCGCACATGCAGTATGTAGTATGTATAGATTTATATTTAGTTTACTAGAGTAAGCAATAAACTAAAAATTGTTAGTGGGCAATTTTCTCTTATCTCTTATCGCAACTGTGGCTCCGTTTGCTTTACTTTTTTTTAGCTTTGCATTAAATCATATAGAATCCAGCTGCTAGTGATTAAAATATTTTAAAAATAAACAAAAGTAGTACTCATATGATGACTGTTGTGTACACTCTGATACACAAAATCTGCTATACTACGATGCACTCATGCTTTTTACTTTTTTATTCAGCATTACTGTGGTATGAAAATATTTTTTTTTTTATTTTAACTTTATGAATATACTGATATATTTTAACACGTACATGAAAATACAATAGTTTATCACAGTAACATATAAGATAAAGGAAGATATATATAGAGAGAACCTAGCGTAAAGTTGACAAGACACTGTGTTTTCATTTTCACGACAAATTAGACACTTGTATGCCTAGACTACAACAAAAATAGTTTATTCAGATGATTATATATGCAGTACTTGTGGGTCGCCAACAGATCTTCGCTTCGTTTTATTAACTTAATACTCTTTAAAATTGGAAAAATTATAAATATTTTTTTGTTAAAAGACAGAATTTTTGACACTGACAAAAAATGTGCGCAAATATTTTATAAGCAAATGGATAACAAAATTTGGCAAACGCCAATAATTTGTTTAATCAAAAATTTATTGAATTGTTCAATTTCGAACGTCATCTATATTTTTCTCCAATCCGCCATTTTCATATCTTTAAAACGGTAAAAAATAATATTTGGGTAAAAACTCGCTTCTCTAAGTATGCACAATTAAAACGCTTCCACAGATAATATACAATTATGATAGTCATGAAATATAAATAGTAGTTTCATAATAGCCACTTATTAAGCGTAATTTCTTACAGTACCAAAAATTGTATGCAATTAGACTGCAATTACACAGTACGTTTGGCGTAAATTTATGTGCACGCTACAGCATAATATATCAAATGCATTTACATAGATTGGAATGGAGACATACACCCATATATTCTCCCCAACAAATATTTCGATTATTCAAATGATATTATATATATATATATATATATATATATATATATATATATATATATATATATATATATATATATATATATATATATATATATATATATATATATATATATATATATATATATATATATAATATATATATATATATATATATATATATATATATATATATATATATATATATATATATATATATATATATATATATATATATATATATATATATATATATATATATATATATATATATATATATATATATATATATATATATATATATATATATATATATATATATATATATATATATATATATATATATATATATATATATATATATATATATATATATATATATATATATATATATATATATATATATATATATATATATATATATATATATATATATATATATATATATATATATATATATATATATATATATATATATACTTAGTCTTGCCATAAATATTGTTATAAAGAAAAGCACGATTTTTTTTTATACGTAACATTTATTCCTTTCATAGTGAGTTAGTTTAATACATCAATATATAACTATTAAAAATATACAATGTTTATTCGAAGTGGTCCCCATTGGCTGCAATACAGTCTTTTAAACGTTGAGGCTAGTTATCAATAGCAGCACGAACTCTTTCTAGAGGAAAATTCTTCACTGCCAACCGAATGGATCGTTTTAGGGACTCCAAATTATCATGGCGTTTAGAGCAAGCCTTACTCTCTAAAACTGACCATAAATTATAATCCAATGGATTTAGGTCAGGACTTGACGACGGCCAGTTTTCAGTGCTGATAAAGTCCGGAACGTTAGTTTTCAACCAAGATTGGGTGGATCGAGCTCTATGACCCGGTGCCGAGTCTTGTTGAAAGCACCATTCTTTGTTATTGAACATGGTGTTAGTTAAAGACTTAACTACCGTCTCAAGAATGGTATTTTGATAAACTTGTGCCGACGTTTTAATACCTTTTTCACAAAAATATGGCTCAGTCACCCCTTCATAGCTAACACCCCACCAAACCATCACTGAAGTGGGATAATGCCCACGTTGTACTCTGTTTACTAATTGCGAAGCTTCTTTAGAGCTTCCAGCATAAATACGGTCATTTTGTTTATTAAAATACTGCTCAATTGTAAAAATTTTCTCATCCGTAAACAAAATTTCTTTGTGACCTCCCTTTGCGTACCGCTTAAGTAGTTGTTTGGATTTTACCACCCTATTCTTCTTTAAATTATCAGTTAAGAAGTGACCAGTACGTCTCTTATAGGCTGCAAGTCCTAAGTCATCTTTTAATATACGCGACATGGTTCTAGGAGCTATCTTCATCTCCCGAGATAAAATCTTTTGCTTACGGACAGAATTTCTTCGAATTCTTTCCCTAACTGCTTTAATCACCTTTTTCACACGAACGGTACGTGGACGGCCAGATCTTTTTCTGTCACAAATAGAGGAGGTATCATTGTACCTATCAATAGCCCGGTAAACAAACATTTGACTAATACCAAGCGGGTGGAGGGTTTTAAAAATTGCACTTTTCTCCATACCTACTTTATGTAAGGCAATCACAGCGATTCGGTTCTCTTTATCACTCCACTCCATTTTAATATAACAAAATATTTAACAATATAATGGCGCGAAAATAAGAAAACACATCAAGCAATCATATAAAAATGACAGATTCCAAATTCAAACGTAATATTTTCTTTTTTTGAATAGTAACAGTATTTATGGCCAGACTAAGTATATTTTGTGAAATATAAAAAAATAGATATTCATATATATATATATATATATATATATATATATATATATATATATATATATATATATATATATATATATATATATATATATATATATATATATATATATATATATATATATATATATATATATATATATATATATATATATATATATATATATATATATATATATATATATATAAATATATATATATATATATATATATATATATATATATATATATATATATATATATATATATATATATATATATATATATATATATATATATATATATATATATATATATATATATATATATATATATCTTAAAACAATACTAGGTATATTATTTTCTTGTATACCGCAATTTTTGTGCTTGATTATGTTAAGCTACAAAACTAATAGCCAAACATACTTGAAAATACTAAAATCATAACATATAGTCGTTCACTATCCTTATGGACTGATGAAATAGAGGGATTTATCATTTTTTTGTTCATTAATTCACCGTCTTTCAATCTCTATACAGTAAGAGGCGCGCCTCATAAAAGCCATACATGCATATCATCCACTTCAAGTGTAATCTTGACGTTGACCAATGATTTTCAGATATTCAGGACCAACTACAGAGAGAGATATTTAAATTTGTCTTTAAATTCTTTATAAAAAGTAAATAGTATAAAAAATTCCTGCTTTATGCTGAAAGCAATTAGTACTAAAAGTAAGGATGATATAATTACTCGAGAGTAATAGAACATGCTTTTATTTTGTTGTAATGAAAATGGCAGCTATTATTTAACAAAATAATATGATCTATTATTTAACTTTGAAGTGCACTTAATAAAAGTTTACAAAAACAATAATTATTAAAAATATAATCATTCAGATTAATCCGAAATTTAAACTGCTTTTATTTTGGAGCTAATTTGTGAAATTCTTCAGGATAGTAAAAACACACATATTTAAATTTCACACGCCAAGTTAATGATGTAATAAAAACTTTGGCAACACTATTTGAAGGATAGGAGAAAAAGTGAAGCTCTCGGACCGCAAAGGTCTAAAGTACCACTCATTAGAGGAGATAGGCTCGTCCTCACGGTTACTGTTCATCCTCTTACGGGTAATTTGCTTTTGTTTCTACTTTTAATTTCCGTGTCAGTATTTTTGTATTGTTCTCATTTTTTTCGGAATATAAAGTGAACATTTTCAGTCTATGATATCTCGAGGCAATAAGTTTTATGTTAAGAAGAATGGCCCTTGATAAAAATTTGTTTTTTGTTAATAAAAAGGTGTCAAAAATACAGGTTAGAGCTCATTTCGTGCTGCGCAGATAACAAATAAAAGAAGCTGTAAAATTTTTATTTGTGATAAAATTTGGTAAAACAGATAGATAAGATACAGTTTCCTTTTATTATGATCCATATTGAAATTTTACTCGATATCCTTTATATATGGATATATTTTAGCTCTACGCTTTATCCCGCACATGGCAGTTAGGCAGAGGGAACTGCAGGAACCATAAGAACTATTGTTAAGACACTCCGTTGCCTAGTCCCTGCTTTCCACCTATTTTGAGGCATTGCGTTTTGAATGGCGGAACTCAACGCCGTTTTGCCTCGTTTCCAGAGAGAAGAAAATAGAAATAGAGAAATATATCTTCCTTCCTATCTTCCTTCCAGTGGGAACCGACAAACCGTTGCGTTTAAAAGTAGACGCTACGCCTCTACCGACGACGTTCCTATACACATATATATACAGTAGCTATATATATATATATATATATATATATATATATATATATATATATATATATATATATATATATATATATATATATATATATATATATATATATATATATATATATATATATATATATATATATATATATATATATATATATATATATATTATATATATATATATATATATATATATAGAAAGAGAGAGAGAGCGGGTGAGGACAAGGACAAGGACAAGGGAAAATTTACTTGTTACTAAAACATAATATTGCTAAAGTTTTCATTTTTTATTAAAATTAAATCTTGAACTGACCTTGAACTTTATTTTACTTGCTTAAGCGTTTTAAATAAAGATCAGCGCAAAATTCCGAGTGTTTTGCAAAAATGTGTGTTTATATACTTTCTTATCTCGGTTAGTGAAATTAAGTAATTAATTATTATTTCTCTTTATATTTTAACATTTAACTATTGAAGAAAGCTTTTATTTCGGAGAAAGCTTTTATTTCATTTTTATGTATTAACGTAATATTACGATAAATTTTCCTACGTTTTCCATATTCCCTCATTTCATTCATTAGTTTTCATTCAAATGTAATTTACACATATTTTTAAATTATATTTTTTCCAAATATTTTGTAAAAATAAATATTACAAAACTATCAAACTTTCCATTTTAGGAAAAGGGCCAGCAACAAGCGGTCGTATATTATATTTCTGCAATATCGTTTCAAATAACACGTTTTTATAAGCGGAAAGTGTTACAAAAACAAAAGAGGCTTGGGTAGACTTCCTGCATTAAAATTCAGAGCTCTCATCCCACATTATCATCTTCACCTAGTCATAAAAGCTTTATGGTGTGTGTATGTAAAACCGCTCTTTATCTCTTACTTTTAGTCCGTAAGAAGCACAAAGAAAATTTCAGGTAAAATACAACATCCGGTCTTAATACAGGCATGCTTATAGAAAATGATTATTTCAGCTTTATTCAATCTAACGAGACATTTTTGAAACTTGTCTCACTTTATATAAATTTGAATTATGTCATCATCACTAGTTTTAGACTGGTATTGAAAGTTATATTACCAATTATCATAAATAATAATGATAAGCAAATAAGTAAACCACATGTGACAGATTAGGCAGAATTTGTGTTAAGATTCGATTTTAGATGTTAATGCAATAATATTTTCTAACAAAATTTTTTATTAAATTTAAATTCGTTTCCATAAGGGAAAACCGAAGAAATAACCGACGACTTCGTACATAATATTATATCTGTCTTATAATGGTTGATGTAGTTGGAGATTTATTAAAGTTAAATAGAAAACTTAAGTCTATGCTCTTATATATGCCTAAATGTAATGTAACAATTATTATAGAAAAAACAATTGAATATAAAGACAAAAAAAGTTTAAATTTCATTATATATTTGTTAAATTTAATTTTCTATGCTAAAACGAACCAAGTTATATGTCTAGTAAATATAAAATATAGTATATATTATATTCATATTTAAACAAAAAATACGTGATATTCTGTCATTAAACAAACATTGATTTTCAATCGACAGTAGTGGCAACAGCGGAAAGTTTGAACGTTGTATCAGTACCAACTGACAGGTCTGGTGCAAAATGGAATATGGATTTTACTGTCGGCACGTCGACACGAGCTAGTTTTTTTATTTGAACATATAATATATAAATATTTGACACAGTAAGGTAGTTTTTATTTGAGTTAACCAAATTAAAAATTTATTAAAAAAATATCTAGTAGAAACTAAATAAATAATAATATGTAACAATAATATTTTTATAGTACTATAAGTAATAATAGTAATATTTTTTATTTTGCCGCTGTGTGCCGTCATATTCCGTTCTCCGTTTTCTGCATGTTTCGAGACGTCGGCGTTGAATGTTACTCAATGCTAAGTTTTTTGATCTTCTTACCAAAGTGGGAATCCAATCCAAAAGCTGCGCCGCACGAGCTGTGTCGCTACGCTACGTTAGCCTTAACTTTTATTAATTATAATTTATTTTATGTGTATTACTGTAGTTACAGTTAGAATATATTTTTCTAATTTTTCTATTTAGGAACATGTTGTCTTTAATACTTACATATAATTTAAAAGAGAAATTCTCTTACGCGAAAAACTTAAAAACTTCAAAATATAACCTGGGTGCTAAAATAAAAATAAAATACTGGGGCAAGTAATATAACTCAGCTTGTTAATTTTTTTGGCAAATTATATGTGATATTAGCAAAGTGATTTGTTTAATTAGAAGTATATCTTTATGCAGAATATTATATAACAGTTCATAAAGAAGCATACACACACGGTTATAGTTCAAATAGTGTCTGAACTGGTAGCTTAGAAAATTAAAAGAAATAAAAGCGAAAAAAAACTTCAACGACGAGAGTTTGTTAATAATTCACGTTTACAACACTACCTTCATCGGTTCTCTCAATAATAGCCATCGGGCTATAAACTGACCTGGGGCCTATGAATGGATATCGGATGTGTAATGGTAAATAGCTTTTTTGGATTACCGATTCCATTTTTGCTGCCTCATTTTGATACCAATATTTTATTTAAAAACTATAACATGCTTTAAATAATTAAGTAATTAATAAAACAAAAAAGGATTACTATTAAAAATAGGAAGCACAATATAAAATTTATTTCCACAAAACACAACAAATGAAATCGATATTTGCTAATTCAGTTAAAATGTATGCTAAAGAAGTTAAATATTTTTAGTAGTTTAAAAAATTTTCGTTTATATTGTTGTAACAACAAGTAAATTTATTTATTATACTATCATCACTTTGAATATTAAAAGAGGTTTAATTTTACCATATAACAGTCATATTTCTCTTTATAACATGTTTTTATTCCTACAACATGCAAAGCATGTTCTTTAAAATTACATATTGCAATTACATCGAGCTCAATTTCGATTAATATATTATTCGTTAATTCGTTTGATTTTATATTAATATATAAAATTTTCTGTAGAACTATTAGTAAGTATGTAAAATAAATATTTTTAAATACACAAGTATCCATATATATGTTACGTTAAAAACGATATTACTTTCAGGCTTTGGCTCATACCACATGAGGAGCTCTAGATATGATGCTAAGTAGCTTAAAGCTTTTATTTCTATAAAGTTTTCAGCGAACGCTAGTTTCCAGGTGAATCAAAATTTTTCATGAAAGTTTATGTTAAAAAAGTTTAATATATGATAAAATATATTTCGATGTATAAAACTATATATTCCAATTTATAATCCCTTAATGTTTCCTTTTTTCGCTACTATTACTTTTATTTGATTGCTGACTTTTTACTATCATGATTTATTTTGCCTTACATAATGTAATAATATGTAGTATTTTTCAATATTTTAGATTCCGAATACTCCATATACATTTATATATTATGTATGTGTTAAGGTGTCTGTATTTATACATGCTTAAAATATCATTTAAAGAAGTGTGTATGACACCTATATATTTTTTTAATGAATTATACTTTCTTATGTCTTCGAATAACTTTTAAAATATTTGGTATTCATTTTTCGCCAGCGTTGGAGACCTATTAACACTGAATTTCAGTGTCATATCTATTATCGTTAATGCATTGTAAATGAAAAAATTAAATTATTAAATTGAATACGCACTCATGTTTTATAATTTGATTATGTTTTATAATTTGCATGTCTTATAATTTCAATAATGATTAAGATTATGAAACGGAAAAATATAATAAGTTGATATAATACATATACCACTACTTTCAATTACGACTTTGTTTACGACTTTAGTTCAAGACTTTTATATACTTGTTTCAATACAAGTAATATTTGAATACGAGATGAAGTATTTCCACTTCTGTGCTTAACATTTCGTTTATAAGCGAAGTGCTTATAGAATCTAACAATTGTTGATTGACAGATTGAGATATTGAAAGGAATTGATACAACATTGAATTTATCGGTCGGCGTCCAATTATTGATGATTCGAGTAGAAAGCCCGAGCTCCCAATTTACATAATTCTTTATTATTAAAATCGTTACAGTAACAAAATAGTGAAAATATTGAAACAAAATTGGTATAGCCATAATAGTATTATTGAAATTTACAAATGAAAATGCTAATTAAATAAAATTAAAAAACAGCCTTCAAGATTTATGCGTTATAAGAAAAATAAATCGTATTTAGTTAATATTTATTGATTCGTTTATTGTGTAACGATCATACTAGATATATCAAACTGAAAAGCTTATATGATGTTCTCATCCATCAGGAGTGTTCGGTATTTAATAAAGCAGCACTCCAGATTAGTTAGGATTAAGGCATTTTATTATAGGCTTTCAATATGAGAGCGATAGAATTTCCAATAACTGGAACTAGTTATATTTTTAAATTTCTGCATATTATTGTATTAACATTAATAATAATCGATTCATATTTTCATAATCACAATATATAAAATCATAATTTTCACTCTGCCTATGAGTTGACATTAGCATATGATATCACAACAGTGTACTGTATTTTTATTTTCGTTAAATATTGGACTCAAAGACTCCCTCGAAGGAAAATTTAAATAATTAATTCTTCCTAATGAGAATATTCTACTCCAGTTATACACTGTCTCACTAAAGGCTTTAAAACAAAAAATGAACGATGCTAAATTTGAACTTGCATTTTGCACAACCCTTTATATAACATTTAAGAAAACATCTAGTTAAGCATTGCACTTTGAATGGACCCTTTTGTTATAAGACGTTTCTGACAGTTTTGTGTCTAAGCAAGCTGCAGGATTGGCCAGTAATTCGTTTCTTTTCTTCTTGCTAGGAAAGTTTTGCGAAGCTGATATTATTTCCTTAGTTTTTTCTTAGTTGGAATATCATTGGCGGAATTTTAAGCTTCCAATTCTTTCAACGAAAATCTTTTATTTTACTTTTAAAAGTAAAATTACATTAAGATAACAAATATATCCGATTTAGTTTTTTTGTAAAATTGCTACTTAATTATGGAATTTTATAAATATATATTGTTAGTCTAACGTTATAGTTCTAGAAATTTGTAATATTAGGCTTTATTTTAAAGTTTTATCACATGAAAAGAAAATTGTATATTAAAACAACTGTTATATTTAAATTTACATGTAAAAATTTCCTCGCGCCTCATGGAATGCATGTCAAAGAAAAAAGTATTTTTTGTTTTCTATATATATTTTACTATACTTAATATGGATTTACACTTTGAAAATAATAAAAATAACGTATTTTATAAATAATTTTATGGGAGCTTATTGGCTCAGTAGGATTATTTCTGAATGTAAGCTGCAGCATGTATATGTATATTTGGCTTATTTTTAAACACTTTAAAAAATTCTACATTATTTGGTTTAATTCAGTAACATAAAAACAAATATAATATCAAATTTTAATTTATTTACATCATTTTTAAAATCTTAGTGTATACGATATGAAATTACAGTGTAAGAAATTGGATCATTTACAAACCCATTTCATCAAATGAAATGCTTGAAACGATGTAAATATTCGAAATTAAGTGATCCACTTAAATAAACTAGAGTAGATAGAAAGATTTGTGTTTAAATGGTTATTGAGTTACTTTCAAGAATCAGCAATTATTAACCGACTTCATAAAAGGAGAAGATAATAGTTATTTTCAGCGTATAAATATTTTTTGTAAGTATTGATTTTTCCCTTATTTCTGACCAAATTTTAAGCATATTTTTTTTATTGAGTAGGGCGTACTTTTGAGGGGTGGTGACTGTGGCATCCCGAGGAAATCGAGTAAAAATTTTACATTTTTATAATACAGCAAAGCGTTTCATGTAATTTCTTATAATAATACAACTATAAAGTTCGCGAAATCTTGCTTACCTATAAAAATAAGAAGGTTAGGAAGGTGCAAAAGAGGTATGCAGGGACTGCAGCCTTTGACCCTGCGTTCTCTATAACTATCCCGCTTGGAATAAAACGTGAAAATGTGTATGAAATATTTAAATTAACAAATACAATTTCACATAACTAAAATAACTCGTATATCAAAAAGTCGTTACCATTTTCCGTGAGAAAAGATACAACTGGTCGATACAAAAAATACTACCATAGATTATAAAATGTGAAAACACATACATATATATGTGTTATTTTTATGATAATATTATCATATTCAGTATATGAGAGCCGTTCTAAAATAGATAAAAAAATCACCACATCTGACTCTGCAAGGTATATACAAAATTAACAATGAGGATAATAATAATTAGGTATCACTGACTATTTGCTTATGGATTTATACCATAATATTTGGCACATGTGTAATATTATTAAATATATGTGTTCTAATCACTCAATCTTCTGAAATATTTGTCGGTCTCATACCTTAAAACTGGGGCTTTATTTTATAAGCGTGCGCTATTGGGCTGCACTCGTAATAAAATATATTTTTTGTGGCATAAGGAAATTGGTGGCAGAAGAGGTAATTAAATAACTTCATGTTGATTTTTTTATATTATGAACCTAATAGTGTCCAAGCTTAATATAATTTTTTGTTCTGTTTTCTGTTCTGGGTAGAATAAAAATCTGTAAGCTGTTGCTGTTGGTACCATTTTCAATATAGAAACAATAACACATAATTCCTTAGTTCGCCCGAACATACACATATGGAATGTGAATGTGTGTGTTGGATACGCGCTAATTGAAAGCGCCAAAAAAAACTTACGCCCTCGAGTATGGTACCAACTTGTCCGAACATGAAATCCAAAGCTATTCACTGTTATTGAAACGTATGTTGAAAATTATTGTGATTAACTTTCTAAAAGGCTTCAGCTAAATTGATAAATATAAGAATAAGTTTAACCTGTTAGAATGTGCTGTTTTTAAATAAAAAAAGATTCCTCAATTTCGTTATAAGTTGAATGATGTGAATGAATGGAACATTGTTCATTTGCAGAGGACAAAAGGAAAATCACCACTCCCAAGTGTGTTTGAAACGGAATGTATTTCTAGGTCGTATGATGGGTCAATAGCTATTTCAAATGAGAAAAAGCCGGATTTGATTTGTCCGCTAATAAGTTCCAGTATTCTATCGTTTTATAACGTTTTATGGCACAGGCACTTATTAAATTTTTTTACCCCTAGAGCTTATTAACGGTAGAAGTGAAATTGAAATAAGGTTTTTTGGATCAGTTTCTAAGATTTCTACCGCACCTGATTTGTGGATTATTTTTAAGGTACTGTGCTTTATATAAGTAGGCACTTTGTGGTATCCATAAAGTTTTCTGATTCACTTTCAAGGACTTTGTTGGACTTGATTTGTTCTTTTTATTTAATTTTTTAGGTGTTTTTCTGATTAAAAAAAATTGTATTACAAGCACTTTTTAAAATTTCAAAATACTTTTTTAATTTTAATAAAAAATAACATTATTAATTAAATTAAATATATTTTTGTTTTAATTTGATCTACACATGAACATAATTTACACAAAAGAATAAACATACATGCGTCTCATGGTATTTCTAATAAGTTTATGAAAAAAGAAATAAGTATTTTTTAAATATATTTTTTAAATTTATCACGTCGATGAAAGTAAACTAATGATCTGATTTTGCTTCTTTATTATCATACAAATTATTTCAAAAGCATCTCCTTTTTCACATATGTGATTTTAATTTTTGTATGTAACAGGGATCTTACTTATTTTACACGTTTATGCCGTTTATTTTGTGGTAAGTGCAAGTGGATATTTAAATTTTTTCGGTTTATAAGAAAATTAATGCCAGAATAAGTATAAATATACGTTTTTCTATCTATACTTATATAACACTTCATATGTATTCATTTTGTCAGCTTTTTAAATGGCACACGCACCTAAACATGTATTTGTGAAGAGGTTTGTGAAGTCTGTGAAATCTGTGAAGTTACAGTTATATCTCTGATATATACCTATATCTCTGTTCACTAGAGGTACAGAATTGTATTGAGTCTTAAAAAATAGATTTTAAACAAGTATCTGTGTTTCATAAACATCGTTTTCATTAAAATAGATTATTTTGTTTAATTAACAAGTTGAAATATTATATATTTCCTTATTTAGTTTTTGTTTAATTTCCTTAAAGAATATTAGGTAAATATTAAATTTTTATTATTTCTAACTGAACAAGAACCTGGAGCAGAAGGTAGGGTTGTTAAACTTTTAAATACATTTTTTATGTTAAAAATTAATGTACAATTACTCTTGCATATAAAACAATATGTGAAATTGTTATGCGAGATGATATCAATAATGATTTATAATATTATAAATATTTAACGTATGTACCTATACATAAAATTCTGTAACGGCAAATTAATTTCAACATTTTTCTTCTATAAGACGAACTTGTTACGTGTTATACGGAGAGGCACTTAGATTATAATTAATGGAGATTGAAGATATGGATAATGACATAAGATATCATTATTAATGTGCTTGATGTGTACTCTGTATATTTGTATTAGCAATTATTGCCGAGATATAAGCCTGTATTTGTCAGTATTTTCATATTAGTATATATATATATATATATATATATATATATATATATATATATATATATATATATATATATATATATATATATATATATATATATATATATATATATATATATATATATATATATATATATATATATATATATATATATATATATATATATATATATATATATATATATATATATATATATATATATATATATATATATATATATATATATATATATATATATATATATATATATATATATATATATATATATATATATATATATATATATATATATATATATATATATATATATATATATATATATATATATATATATATATATATATATATATATATATATATATATAAATTTGTGTTTTTAAAATATGTTCATGATATCAAGCTATTATACTATAATAGCTGTTAAAATGATTAGAAACTTATACGAGTCATACACAAATTACGAGCGCAAAAATGATTAATATAAAATACACATATTCGTTGTTAAATACTAGATTAATAATATATTTAAAATCATTATTACCACTAATTTGCATACATAAAGCACGATCGTGTATAAAAAATTCATATGCTAATTTTGTTACTAATATTACATATCATATGCAGTGTATGCCTTTTGATTTGCAATTTTGTTCTATGATTTCCATTTTATCATTTCATATATTAAGTGAAATTAGAATAATTCAATCGTCAATTTTGCACAGTAAAATATATAGCACAATCACCTCAATTTGGAGTTCATTATAAAGCAAATAATGCAATATTTGATATTAATTTTCTATAGATATATAGATATATAAATATATGTATGTAATTCAACGTTTTTCCCTGAATGGGATATATATGAGGAAAACATATAATTACAAATGTATAAAGTAATATAAAATATTACTAGTAAAACCTATAAAAAAGTTAATCACCTGCTTATATAATTTTGTAAAACAAGACAAGATCACGCAGACAGTACACATTTGTATAAATTATTTGTGAAACGCAAACTTTTCCTCGGGATTTTTATGAAAAGATCATATTTTTTTTATTTCAAGAAGCAAATCGACATATAGCTGTTTTCAAATATCATATGAATCTTTATTACGGTAATATAAGATTATGTGGATCGTCGTGGTTTTTATGCTCAATTCCCACAAGGCGATGATGGATTATTTCATTTCCATTTCCTTAATCCCTAAGCTAACGTGGCCTTAAGTTCCGCCACTCAACATGCCTACATTAGATTTCCACGATATCTTGTGCTAGCGTTGCTATGAGCAAGATAAAGCGTAAAGAAAAATAAAAATAATTTTATGACCTTAATGTAAATGATAACCACCTGGAAAACAAAAATTACCTAATAATATAAGACACAACACTTACTCAATCGTGAGAGCTTGAACGCGTCTGCAGTGTTAATGACATCTACGTAAGCCTGAAACTCTAAGCGGCGGCTGCTTATATTCTGATTGTGGACCGTCATGGCGTATTTAAACACATTTTGGATTTCTTCGGTATTTTGGTCGAAAATTGCACCTGCAACAATGATAAAGTAGTTAATTTTTATGATTTTGTATATGATTTATTTATTTGTTATTAATTCAAATTGGAAGAACAACAATTTTTCCACTGTTCTTTTTTCATACAGAGATAAAGATAGTGTTTAAGTAACAAATAATGAATGTATTTCAAAAAATTTACCTAACAACTAAACAATTGTTCCACCGAAAGAATTTGAATCCACTATCACGTGAAGAATATTTTTAGTATCTTTTTAAGTACGTATTTTTTATTTTTCTATCTTAACGAAAATAGTTCAAATGGTTTAAATTATTAATTCTTTATTTTTCATATAAAAGTTACTTATTTGCTTACAAAATACTCACAACAAATTCAAATAAATCTTTAGTTCAATGTTATTTTATTTTATACAAATTATGTGAATACTTATTTAAATAATACATATTTTTATTAAGTAATAAACGTTTTATTTAAAATGTTTAATAATTTTGGCTAATTACTGAAACTGAAAACTTTACTATTTTAACCTATAAAGCCTGAAAAATAATGTTTAAAATAACTTTCTGTATTGCGTACCCACCTCTTACTCTACATTTACTTATTCTCTAGAAAATGAACGTGAAAATAAATAAATAAAGAAATAAACAAATAAAAAATAATATAGAAAGCTTAATTAAAACTACCTATTGAGAGTAAATCAGGAATGAGAGGAAAAAAGCTTTTAATAGAATAGGTTCAGAAGTCTACCTAGTCTCTTTTAATAAACACATGGCTTTGTTGCGCTCAACGAGAGCGTCACAACTCACGCGACAATAAGCAATCGTTGTTCATCCATAGCCTAATAGGATTTTACACTCAATAACTAGCACCTTATCTCGCGCTTCTGTGTTAGAAAATGTTACAAAATGAAAAAATATACTTGTTTCTTACTCGAAGATGTGCTTAACGGAATTAGTGAGTACAGAAATATATTTTTAATACTTTAATTAATTTAATCAGCTTTATAGAAGAAAGTATCCGATATTGGGGAAGAGAATATTGAAAATTTGTTGTGCTATTTAAAAAAGAATCTAAGCGAAACTTCTTGAGTTTACTAAGCAACTAATAGTACGTGTATCGGAAAAAGCCGCAAGCGGATCGTTATATCTAAAATAAATATAAGACAATAACATACACGCTTAAAATTAGATTGTATCAATAATAGCTCTAGAAACAATAAATGGTAAGATATAGTCCCATAAATAGTCAATTCCATTGCACGACAAAGAAACGTGGCCAAATTAAATAATTTGGTAGAAAAATCGCGTTACCAAGTATAACACTTCGGTGGACATCTTTATCGGTTTGAGAGCCAGCCCGTATTCTAGGGTATCATCGGGTTATATACGAGCGCTGACCAAAACGTTTATCTGAATCGTTCGACCATAGTCCGCTAGTTCCTGCGAGCGCCTCATGTGGTGTGATAAAAACGAAATGTGAGAAGCAAAAATATTATTTTATTTTCTATTAATTCGAATTATCATTTCACAGTCCATGAAGCAGAGTTTTATTTGAAAATTTATAATTTATTTATATCTCAAGAAATATATTTTATCTACGCTCATATTTGTTTATATAGAATATTTAATATTTAAATATTTTGTAAAAGTACCATTATCACAAAAACTGCAGTGTAAATAACACTGCCTAAGGATCCCTAGAGTTTCTAAAGCGACTTTTCACTATCCTTTGTCTTTTTTCACTCGCTAGAACATTATACCGAGAGCCATTCCGAAGTTCCATTTCTATCGATATATCTTCCATTTGCTACGTCATTTCTTTCTATATCGTGTCGAAATGTTTCATTGGAGTTTATGAGAACTGGTGCCTTTGCCTTGTTCTTAACAGATTTCGGTAATTTTGTTTCGCCAACGCCTCGTGAGGAAAAACACTAATGATCTCTGAACGAACTAAATGGTTTTCTTACTGGAGTCGATTGTTTTATTAGCACCGGTTTATCCTCGTGTATTATTTTGGTATGTTTTTGTAATAATTATTGTATTTGGCATATATGTATCTACTATTGTATAAATCAGAAGCAGAATAGTATTAAAAGGATTGAGAATAGCGGGTTTGATTCCCAATCAGGGATATATGTAACATGTAATGTCTAGAAAATTAAGACAAAATCGAGAACTTAAATTACATATAAATCATTGCACCCAAGTGATTAATACGTGTAATATATTTCATAAAAATTGAAATGATCCACTCAATAAATAAATATATATATATATATATATATATATATATATATATATATATATATATATATATATATATATATATATATATATATATATATATATATATATATATATATATATATATATATATATATATATATATATATATATTCTTAGATAATAGTAAGTTGATATATAATATTTAGATTTAGTTTGTCAATATGTCATATAGTGTTCATAACTCAACACTAAGCCACATTTTAAAAAGCAATAATTCACGGAATTACTATCGTGGAACAGTTATTAAGGATTTTCGTTACGTCCAGGATTTGTCGGCGTTAAACTGTCTTACCTGACTGCAAGACTGCTGTAACTTCATTAAAAGAAGATTAAAACAAACTTTTTCAGCGCTACAAAAGTATTTAAAACCCCGTCGTAGTACCGTGAATTTTATGAGACAATAATAGCGAGTTGCAATATTACTTGTTGCAGTTTATTCAGTACGCTTTTAAGCTATTTTGATAGTCACTGCATTTAATATTTTATATAATTTACAATGTTTACTACAAGATCCTATTTAATTTAGTCAATTTTTTGATAAGATTTTTTTTGCATTGTTCATTCAGAAACTATATATGGTTATAAAATGGAAAGTTTAGAGAAAAATTTTGTTAAACAGGTAAGTAACTTAAGATAATTAGTGAGTATTTTTTCTCTGATATTTTATGTTATTTCTACGCTTTAAAAGGTATGAGTGTCAAGAAACAAATGCATTATATTGTCTTACGACTTAGACTTGTAGCTGCTACGAACGCATTTATTTATATAGTAAATATTGTATACTGGACCGAGTACCGTCCAGAGAAGGACCGGAGGTCCATCGTGGCGTAGAGGCGCAACGTCTGTCTGTAACGTGACGGTTTTTGGGTTCGATTCCCAGTCGGAGAAAATGGATTTTCTATTTCCATTTTCTTCGCTCTGGCAACGTTGTGTTCCGCCACTCAACACGCAATGCCTCCAAAAAAAAGGCGGAAAGCGGGAACGGAGAAAGCAGGTACTAAGCAACGGAGTATCTTAACACTAAGTTCATATAGTTCCTGCAGCTTTCTCTGCCTACCCTGCCGTGTACGGGATAAAAGCGTGAAGCCAAAAAAATATTTTATTTATACATAATTAAAATGTATCCTGATTGATTAAACTACGTTATAAATTTTTTGAAAACTATAAAGTAAAAAAATAAATAGTTACATCATTTAATCTAATTGTGCTTAGGGAATAACATAATAATATATATTTAAATTTATAAGTTGTGACCAAATTATAAAGTTTAAAAAATTTGGAGCCCCTTAAGAAGAAAATGCAATATTCACGCAGTTTTCTGTTCATAATTAAACAAAAGATGTAAAAATACTGAAAATTTATAAAAAAAAATCAGGTCTTAAAATTTTTCTAGAACAATTTGTTGCATAAATATGAAATTTCCATTATAATCTTAAAATTATCCATATTTCGATGACATAATTTCAGTTTTTGCTACGATACCAAATTTTTTTAACATGTTCAACTTGTCGCTAACATGTTTAATGCAGTATATTTTACATAATTTGTAACACATACTCGTATGATTTTAATAATTTGTATTGTATATGTATATTAAAGGTTTTAAGGATTAATTTTTCTAAATGTTTTGTGGCTAAAATTTTATCTGATATATGTATATGTTTATTTTATTTTTTTAATAATAGCTTAAATTATAAATAAAAAAATACAGATATAGCTATAAAATGTAACTACATGTTGACGACTAGTACTGTGAGGCAGGACGGTCACCACTTGACCCAAATGAGACCCTTTGTGTAAACACTCTAAGATAAAACATCAGTCCATTTGCTATCCAGCTTTAGAAGCCAACAAAATTTATTTAATTAATTACTTGTTTTATGCCTATAATAATTAAAAGAAGAAACCATGTGATTTTTTTCTATTTAAGTTAAATTTTCTTTTATACTATTTATATTTATATTATTTATTAATTAAAATAACCTCAACTAATAGGAAACAAAAGTATATAAAACACAAAATATTAAATATATTCTAAATTGCATGAATTCTTCAAGTTAGACAATAACTTGATTAAGACCCGAGATAATTCAAAAGCTTATACGCCGCAAGTGTAAACACTATTGCATGTTGGCGGAAGGCCAGGCGCGTGTGGATGTTATTCATGTAATTACGTATAAAACTGTTAGGTAAAAAAGCTCTTTCTAAGCTCTTTATGTCTTTTTTAATATTATTTCGTTGTTATATATTATTTACACAAATATGTAATAGCTTTAATAACATAAATATTTCATTGCCCTCTATTTTATTAGCTTTATAATTATGTCTCTGTGGTTATTACTAATATTGCTTTTGGTTTTATATACAGCAAATCTGTCCTCCTGGTTTAAATTAAACATTTTCGCTCTAACAACAGTTTGTAGTAGATTTAGTTTAATTGGAGACTTGTTAACTTGTTGTGAATGCTATCTTATTTTATTCAATATAATTCAATATATCTATCTCATTTCAGCTCACTATTTATATTATACCTAAATTTTATTAGTATAATGTTAAGACCCTGCACTCTCTGCGTTCCCACAGAATTCAGGATATTGCGCGTAGAGTGCTGTATGACAACGTCGCACTTATTCTCTTACCTATAGTGTGGGAAAATTTTATATTTCTTTTATATGAAAATCTAGCAGTGTAGTTATATATTTATAAAAATTATAGCAGGATAATCACGTCTCATCTGGGTAATAACACAAAAAGTGGATCTATCGATAAAACGCCAACTATAATAAGAACATCAATAAAACGTAATTTAGTCTTCATCGCCATGAACACCGTCTATACTGTACTTTTAACCTAAATTATTCAAAAATTGAAATCGTTTATAAAATTTTACTTATTCGTATCTTATAAAATTTTACTAATGTTTATGTAAAATTTATTTAAATATTAAACCTACTACTTTTTATCGTATCTCTTGTATATAACAAAATTATTTAACATTAACACAATTCATATCATTTGTCAATATTCACTTTCACTTTAATTTTTTACAATTTATATTTTTATATTGACCATTTTTGTTACTTATACATAAATCCTAATACACTCTACTATTTCAACAAAACATGCTCCGTATGGCTTAGCTTAAGTCACGATGTAAATTGTTTCTAGTTTTACATTATCTCATAAGCAATAAAAGCTAAGCGGAAAATTATAAGAAATTGCCGTAGACTAGATACAATTTTACATTTGCGTAGCTCGTTTTATTCGCAAAATCGTTTCATATTCATACTACTGTTATATCTCCCAATTTAAAGAGCAGTTTAAGTGCACTGAGACATAGCTAAGCTAATTTTTGGTGTATTGACTTCGTTTATTTCAAATTTTGAAGCTTTAAAACGGATATTTCGTAGGGACATACAATTTATCGTAGATAGTATAAGCAATGGCAATATTATTTTAATTATAAGTTATTATTTTAATGTTTTTATCTATTGTTTATAAAGTGACATAGCACTGGCACAGCGTAGGTTTTGTATATATTCCAAAGTTGTTGGTACTCCGCTGTGGCTAATACTATTTATAAATGTTGATAAACTCAAATTTGCGGGCGTATTCACTAGTTTTGTATGAAACCAGCTATAAATAAGAATTTGTAATTATTATTTCTGCGTTAAGCATATAAATTATCATTCAAGATAAATAAAGATTGTCTTCTCTTTATTAACTATAACTTTCATTTTCATTTCATTATATTGTTAAGGTTTTATGGGTAAACTCCAGTTTTAAGGATTTTCCGTATAGTGGTATTGTAAGTTGTTCTTATTACCAAGTATCTATATCAACAAGAAGATAATCTAGATCAACAAGAAGGTAGGTAACCTATATATATTTGCTTTTGATTTAATTAATTCAGCGTGATCGTGTTTAACTTAGACCAAATTAGATTTTTACTGTGCTTCCACTGATCGTCGGCCTCGATATTGAATAAAATATTTTAATTGTATATTCATTTTTTTTTTCCACATGATTGGAGCAAATTGGTCTTAACAGACAGACAGTTAAAAAATAAAGCGAAACTTTATATTACCTATACGGATTCCGTTTTTCATTTTGAAGTACGAAACGAAACCTAAAAATCTAGTGTGAGTTAGACTCACGCACCGGAAACGGAAACTAAGAATATAAATCAACGGAAAGTAGAACTTATAAAAGACGACAAAATTTTTGTTGACAATAAATTGCAGATACTATGTTGTTACATAAAAATCGAATTTCGTATCGCATCGAATTTCGTATTGGTATTCCTTGTTTAAAAGACTATAGACCGGTATACCTCTAAGCGCCTTTAAGAAACATTAAACTGACGAACAGACAAGCAAAGAAGCTAATACTTGTATTATTTCTAAGATTATTATATTTATTATTTAAATTGTAATTGACTATTCTAAACAATATAATAACACTTGCTTAACATACGAATTCTTAAATGAATCCCTGAATATACGTCTATAATAATATTATTAAAACAAAAAATATGAGTCACATATTGTATTCTAACACGAACCGAGATCTACATTATCTCAGTATAAAGCCAGTGGATATTATTACACTACATGCAAAATGAAATCGGTGAATCCATCCAAAGTGACAAAGACTTACTGTAATCCACCTTTAATATACTTGAAGTATGTATGGGCATAATAAATATACTTCGCCTCGTACTAGTGCAGTCTGAAGTGACATAAACTGAGCTAATCTATATTAAGCATTATAAGTATGATGAGTGTAAAATGAAATTAGTCAATTTCTTTTTATGTAACTGAAGTAATGTTTTAATACAGTTATTAATAGCTATAAAGTAAATTATTATGTATGATTATTAGCATTCTAATAAACAGTTATATAGTCTATGCTACTATATTTATACTTTTTAAACTTAACTATTCCAACATATATAGTTTTTGCGTAATATAAACTGATTATGCAGTGTACGCAACGGAATCTCTCAAGCTCAATGCGTGTGACGCTATAACCTCTCAAGCCGCTTATTAATAAAATAAAATAAAGTATACTAAGGGTAAGAGAACTTATTAAAATGATCCATTAGTTCTGGTATTTTCTGTTGTTTATAATAAAAGTATAAATTAAGCAAAATTTTCAATAATTCGAGTTACCCAGTCAAAAAACATGAAAATTAAATGATATGCAGTATTAAAAGTTTAGATTTATAGAATTCCAAACACATATGCATCTACCTATACTTCACAAAGTTTTAAAATATTATTACGTAAAACCTTAACATTTAAAACTTTTCTATCGTTCTTTCCGGAATATCGGGTAAATTTGAAAATCCAGCGTAGGATTGATAAAAATAAAGAACAAGGTACGAAGTGTATAGCCTTTGATCTCTTTTACAGGTCAAATAGAATAATGCTTGGAGTTACCAGACTTGAATAGTAAACAAGATAAAAATTCTGACTGAAATCTGACATCAAAAGCCATTTGAAACTCACACCTCAATATGTTTTATACAAAAGCGTTGATGTAAACATGATACGTGCTCATTGACACTACAACGAGAGAAGACCAAACTGAAGAGGTACTTTAGCGTAGCAAGTTTATTGTGTAACTGTCTCTTTAAAACCTTTGATTTTAATTTTTGCAAAAATCTAAATTACTATAAATAATTTAACATTGTTTATAGCTTAGGTATACTACAGTCTATTCAAAACTCGAGGGACTCTCAGAATAATACTAATAGTTGAAATATTAAATAGTTCGAAATTAGCGAGAGAAAATAAAAATAAAATTGGAATTACCAAAAGTTAATCAATTATTATTTATTAACTGCCATGCTATAATAATGGCAGAAATTTAAAGGTACATTCATGTACATATGTATGCAAGCATAATGTGATTTGATTGATTTGATTATTCTTTCGAAATAATTATTTTATACCCGTTTGCTTCAAAGGATATTGCTTTGTTTTCTTTTTTCTTAAATATAAAAGTGACTTAAATGCTTTTTTTTATCACTTTCAGCCTTTTTATTAAGAGAAGGCTTGTAAGTTATTGAATGAGGATGTTGCTTCCCTAACTGATATGTCTGCATAAGTGCTGACCTATCGTTCTCACCTTCATCTTGTCTGTTTTTATTTATATCTGCCGCATATAAAATTTCACTATCAGTTAGTGAACCTGAGAGAGCAACATCTTCATCTACTTGAACAAAGTCAGAAAAACTCAGTCAGTCTATTGATGTCGTGTCAATGGTTCTAGTGATTATCCTTAATCATCCATAAGTATTGGAACGTTTTTTAAATCTTCTTTTAAAAAACCATCTTTCCGTACCTTTCTCTTTGAATTGTCTAGTGATGTTATGATGATGCGTCGTTTTGTTATATTGCAGCGTTTTTTTGTTCGAATTATACATAAAAATGTGTTGATTTAGTTCGAAATGTAAAGAGATTATGTAGGGAACCCGTGTTATCTTTGAATTACAAAGAAGTTCTAATTATGATAGGTTTGAATTAATGAGAGCTACGCGTTTTAAGCTTCGAGAATAAAGAAAAATATGCGGTCAGGTATGACGAAACACCAGTGTCCTCAGGAGTTCTTTACTGCTTCTTATCCTTTTAAATAAAACCCGAAAAAAAGTCCATATAGAAACAAATTATTGTATCTACACGACTAGACCATTTTGGCAATGAGGTGTGGAGGATTTAAAACAAAATTTAGATAAAATATTGCTTAATTGGATGTTAGTTCATACGTGAAGTTTTCCAATCTGCGAACTAACCTGGTCAAGTGTAGACAATAGATATATGCATATATATCCTTAAATTCTTCTCAGGCCTAAAGCTATACAATAAAGTGTAATAAAGTGTTTTTGTTGTATTATTAAATTAGGAATATTCACAAAAATTGAAGAGACAGCAATTCAACAAGTTTTTGAAACAAAATAAGATACTGTATATTGTTATATCAACCTATACAAAGCTACTGCTACCTATGGTTAGTATATTCACGTGTATCTAGGTACTCAATGTAACGTGAAACATGATAACATGAACACCGGCGGGTAGAACACCACCAGTTAGGTAAAATTTCCAATACAATATCCACTTCTCGAAAACTTTTGAAAAGTTAACCTTTTCAAGTAAATAGTGATTAAACGAACAAGAAGTCGATTGCAAGAATTTATGCAATATAAGAACTGTGTATCAGAGAGTAGCATCGAGATAACTTAGACTGTAATGTTGCGAACTTTGGCCAAATATTGTTAAAACTTTGAGTGCCGCTGCTTAAGAAAATTCAATATGGAGGGGAATTCACTTGTACAAAATATTGTCAGACAAAATGATATGTTCGACATAAATTATTTACTTGTCACACACTGAACTTTTATTTGGCGAGAGACTGAGATAAAGCGTTTTTGCTTTTTCTCAGCTTAAATGATTGCCTCATTCATCTCTACTGTTAATATTAAGTTCAAAAAAAGTTTGTAGTAGTAAGTAAATAATCAATTTAGAGATTTTCTTCTTTGTATACTGTGAATTCTTATTTTTCGTGTAATTTCATCAGTTTAAGTCAGTAAAAAATGATTAATAAGAGTTAATAAACTTAAGTTTGAGGCCGTTTTGTGTCACATATTTTGTAAGGTGTATATATATATTTTCTAGCTTCACGCTTTATCCCGCATATTGCAGGGTAGGCAGAGGGAACTGCAGGAACCATTTGAACCTAGTGTTAAGACACTCCGTTGCTTAGTTCCTGCTTTCTCCGTCCCCACTTTCTCCGCCTTTTTCGAGGCATTGCGTGTTGAGTGGCGGAACTCAACGCCGCGCCGTGCCTAGTTGCCAGAGCGGAGAAAATGGAAATAGAAAAATCCATCTTCCCCGAGTGGGAATCGAACTCTCAAACCGTCGCGTTAAAAGGCAGACGCTTACGCCTCTGCGCCACGACGGTCCTATAGAGGACCAGGATATATATATATATATATATATATATATATATATATATATATATATATATATATATATATATATATATATATATATATATATATATATATATATATATATATATATATATATATATATATATATATATATATATATATATATATGGCGATGGACGATGGACGAGCGATGGACTCCTAAACTTCTTAACCGATTTTAACCAAATTTTACACAATGGTGCAGTTTGAACCAACTTAAAAGTTAGGATAGCTTGCTTCTCAATTTCGTTGTCGAATTATTAGTCGCATTATTATATGTCTGTGAACTTGGCAGATCATTGTCCAGCAGATCAAAAATAAAAAGGAGTTCTCTTCGCATGCAGCATAGTTCTATAGTTCCTGATAGATTTTAGAAATAGTTCTGCCGTTTTTATGTACAAAAAAGTCAGTTAAAAAAATGATCTGCTAACTTCCCGTAGCAGATCATTTTCTTGTGAATAAAATTCTGGACGTGTTTTATACACATATGGGTAAACTCTATAGTTCCTGATAATTTTTAACAATAGTTCTTTCAAATTGACTCATGAAAAAAATATTTAAATTATTTTTGAAATTTCATTTTTTCACGTTAAAATATTTATCAAAAACTTTATATAAGGATCAAGTAAAGTAAATCTTAAATTTCTACAAAAATATATAAAAATCTTTTAAATAAAAATATTAGAAAACCAGATTTTTCATTAAAACCACCACAGAGCACACTTCAAATAAAAATTTACTGAAAAATCAATAATCCAGCAACAAACTAGTGAATTTTGACCCACATGTTAACAAATGAAATTAGAACTTATCGATTTCTCAAATAAAATGAATATATCTTTCATTGTAAACCAGATGTAGCACCAGAACTCCCAAAAAAATATCAGCAGAGCATACTTGAATAACAGACTTGTTGAAAAATGTCAATAAAAATCGTTTATTCGAAAAAAAATTATTAAAATAGCTGAAATCTTCCTGGCAGGCTAGAACTCCTCGATTTCTTGAAGAACACAAATATTTCTTTCATTATAAATTAGACATAGCACCAGAAGAGTTCTGGTGCTACATCTGATTTATAATGAAAGATATATTTGTGTTCTTCAAGAAATCGAGGAGTTCTAGCCTGCCAGGAAGATTTTAGCCATCACAAGTTTTTAGCCATCACAAAAATTTATATTTTATCCATCACAAGTACACACTTTCTGAGAAAAATATAAAAATTGTATGACAGAAGACATATTGCATCGAATTAGACGAACAGATCAATGCCAAAATATAGGTCATACGCCAAAAATGTACAATGAAGTTGTTGGTAATCGAAGATTTATGTGTATTGATTTTAAGTTTACCATTATCTCATTATGGTATGCCATCACCTGACCGCCCAACCACCGACTTTGTCCATATCGATTACAACGCGAAAAGCAATATGACCATTGTCATTTAGCAGCAGTTATCGTGAACAGTGAGCCATTACTGACAGCAGAACAAAAAAATATTTATGATTTTTGGTTTTTGGTTTGAAAAAATATTTATGAGGTTGTTATTGTTGAATGAGGTTGATTTTTTTTCTTGGACGCACCAGGTGGAACCGGTAAGACATTCCTAATATCGTTGATTCTTGCTAAAATACGACAGCATAAAATCGCATTTGCAGTCGCACCGTCTGGCATTGCGGCTACTTTGCTAGATGATGGGCGTAGGGCTCATTTAACATTTAAGCTGCCATTGGACAATCATAATAAGTCAAACACGTTATGTAATATAAAAAAAATAGTGGAATAGCTACAGTGTTGCGAAAGAGTTCAATCATAGTTTGAGATGAGTGCACAATGGCACAAATTTAAAAGGCAATGGCAAACACAATGCATTAAACTGCCTGACAATTTTTGCACTGTTCTTCAAGAAAAAAAATAATTGATTCAGAGTATTTTCCCGGATATACAGGGTGTGGATGTAACGGCGACCTTAATTTCAAGCATAGTATTAACTAGACTTTTATATATATATATATATATATATATATATATATATATATATATATATATATATATATATATATATATATATATATATATATATATATATATATATATATATATATATATATATATATATATATATATATATATATATATATATATATATATATATATATATAAAAGTCTAGTTAAATATATATATATATATATATATATATATATATATATATATACATTGGATAAAGTACTTCATCTAGTGACTACTACATGTACTCTTTAAATGAATTTCATTATGTTTGTACAATAACTTTTCACTTATTGCCAAATTTCATAACACTTTAGTGCCGAGAGTACTATGCAGGTTTCGATTAAAAGATTGGTTTATTCTGAAGACGTCGTCGACCTAAATATTTTTGATATTAATTTCAGCTTTATTGTTTCGTGTGACTTAGAAGGATCTTTACAGAAAAAATACAGACAAAGAGGCAGAATACTTAGTGATCTTGAAACGTTTCATTTCTGAAATAATGTATTCATTGAAACACCTGCTAAATAGTGACGAAACGACAAATCGTATGTATACAAGTGTCCTAGAGTAGGGTTACAGCAACTTTTTATTTCGACTTAAATTTTTACAGGCGTACCATCACGTTTGTATGCTTTCGATAAAAATTTTCGTTGTTCCATAGACCGCTTCGATGACTGCACGTGTAATAGTTTTTTTTATCACGATGAACGCCGTTATTTCGCCTAGCTAGATTTCAAAGTGACATATTTATAAAAAAACAACATACAAAAAATATATGGGCAATAGTTTTAACGATGCAGTGTCGGATGGTTCAATAGGTGACTTTTATATTTTTATGCTTGAATTAAATTAAAATTTATACTATCTTTTATGTATAATGTGTGTCAATCACAATATTTTTTTCTATTAATACAGTATTAATTAAAATAAGCGAAAGCAATATGTATGATAAGTGTATTTTTTACAGACTAACTGAATGTCTGACTGACTGAAGCAGGTAGGTATTAGAATTCAAGGACAAATTTATAAAAATATTAGTTTAAAATTCCGAATTTATTTAATGAAATTTATTTTCACGCTGTATCCCATATACACCAGGGTACTTAAAGGGAGTCTAATATTATAGCACTCGGTTATCCGCTTTCTATCCAATCGAGATATTGAAGGCAGTGGAACTTAGCGCCGTGCGTTGTTTCCTCTCTCTTTAATGACATATAATATGTTTAACAATATTATTATATATTTTAGAAACATTATTTGATATATGCAAAATATTTAAAACATTAAAACCAAGATGTTTACTTTTTTGTTTTAGCATCACGTGGTAATTCAATTATCGTACAGTAGGGCAAAGAAACGTATTGTTTGGACACTCTACACATCATACATATTAATCTGTGAAATTTACTATAATTAACGTTTTCACAGTAATATAATGTACCACTACACTTCGATGGATTTTATATAGACATAAATCAATATTCTATCCACAGTAATCGAATATAAGTATGTGGACATGTCAAATATAACGCGGCCACCATTGTCGATAGAATTGGTCGCAAATCACATTTTCACGATATCATTTTAAAGTGAAGAAAAGAGTACTTGCTCTCTTAAAAGTCGATATCACATAGATGTTGGAAAGCGTCTCCAATTTATCTCTATAGTACTTGCTATACAATTATGTTGTAAGTACTTCAAAGATACTTTAACTTTTAACACAATTAATATTGACTAAATATGGCAAATAATTGATATGTTATAAATAAGCAAATGAAATTGGAAAATCTTTTGGAAAATATATTCGAGTTATGCACTCGAATAAATTTTTGAAAAAAATTATTTATTTATATGATACTAAAACATAAGTAAAAAATTTCATAACAAATATTTGTTTGTTTTTCCGTTTATCTTTGATTTAATTTATGGAACTAATTTCTGGAACACTGAACCGAAAACGTGCGATACCGAAAACCCGCGTGACTATCTATCGCCGAGATAAAAATAATTGTAATAAAATAATAATTTTTATTTCATACATATGTACTTAAAATATTATTTACCTTTCATAGACAACACATACACTCCTTGCTTGTTATATAAGGGTGAGTAAGAGTAGAGTAGAAAAATGGAAAGCGGAAATCGGAAAACGGAGTGTCTTAACACTTCCCTTTTTGCCTACCCTGCCATGAGGGTGCAGTTATCTAATTATATTATTAATTAACGTTACGTAATTATATTATTTATTAACTGCCTGTAACTCGACGGTTTACGGGTTCAATTCTCACTCGGGGATGATGAATTTTGCTATTTCCACTTTCTTTGCTCTGGAAACTAGGCAAAGAGTGGCGATGAGTTTCGCAAGTTAGCACGCATTGCGTCAAAAATCGCGGAATGAAGTGACGGAGATAGCAGGGACTAAAAACAACGGAGTGTCCTAACACTAGGTTCCTATGATTCGTGCAGTTTCCTCTGCTTTCCATACCATGTGAGGAATAAAGCGCGAATTAATTACTATTCTTAATAATTACTAAAATATTTCGATTTTTCTTTATTGAACTAGCATAGTGAGTCTAAAATTTGAATAACAAAAATTAATATATTCGTTTACGTCACAATACGCAACAGAATATTAGTTTTAAATAAATCATTTAGATGTCTTTCATCTAAGCGATGTTTTCACGTCGATACATATTTCAAGTTATTAATCGTTTCTATACAAAACTAGTTTTCAACTCATCACAATACTATTATTTGATGTCTCTAAACAATATTGAAATTTACTTGAAATATGTAGCATATTGCAAATATAAATTATGTAAAACTAATAAGATCTTTAATTCTTGTTATTTTTATTAATTCTGGTTAAATTGTTTTATTTATTTAAATAAAACAATTTAACCAGATTAATCAAGTATGTTGACATTTTTGGACTCAGTCTGTCACGGGTAGACTGAGGTGGCATTCGTCTGTCATTTGATATAATTATTATATCAAACTACTGCCAACGGTTTCTGACTGTATTCTGCCCTAAACACAGAACACCAGAGGAAGGAGGAAATGGTTAGGTAAAATGTGGTTGACAAAACAGATATATATATGGTTCTATTTCGTTAATATATACTTGCCTATATTTGGATGACTGGTCTTCGAGTATAATGTATTTAACGCTTATATATATATATATATATATATATATATATATATATATATATATATATATATATATATATATATATATATATATATATATATATATATATATATATATATATATATATATATATATATATATATATAAGTGTTAAATACATTATACTCGAAGACCAGTCATCCAAATATAGGCAAGTATATATTAACGAAATAGAACCAATATCAATAACAAGCATGGCACATCATATAGATTTATTGTGCTATAAAGTCATAAAGTTGATTTCGTTCACACTTAGCAAAACAATGCGAGTGCCAACGTACCAACAATGGGTTAATGCCTTTTTGTTTATGATATTTATGACGATATTTTTATTATCACTCTGAAATACGGACGAATCGTTCGCTTAATAAATCACTTATATAAGAGATTAAATAAACCTAGAAATTATAGAAATAAATTGTAATAATATCTAACAAAATCATTGTCAACTCATAGATATTGGTTACGTATATTTTTTTTTATTTTTAATATACTAATATATTTCAAGAAAATGATACACACAACCATTTTGTTAACTATAAACTAATAATAAATTGAAGAAAATTTAAATCACAATATAGCTCAGATCTTATAAAGACAGTGAGTACTAATTATTTGATATACGATGATTTATAGTTCTTCAAATTTAAATGAGATACACAAATATATATATTTGAAGTACTGTTAGTTTTTCTTTATTTTTTAAAAACAAATCTAAATTAAATAAAATCAGAAGGCGCACAAAATTTCAGCTAATTATTAAGTTTTAGAAATATTATAAAGTAAATTATTGATTTATTAATTGATAACTGAAGTATGTATTATATACATCACAAGTGATGATACCCTAAAAAATATATAAAGACTAGAACTAATACTAACTACTTTTTGAACTAAGACTATTCAAAAATTAAACTAACGAATACAGCTCCGAAATTGCTTATGAAAAACGTAACCATCAAGTCATTACCTAAGGCGTGTAAAACGAATTTTTAATAAAATACTTTATTACGTTACATAGTTACATTGTATAACCTAAAATATGGAAACGTTAATATTTTACGTGTCAATCAATACAATAACCTCAATATTACTTTCACGATACTGAAATACGAATAAATTCTTCGATAAAATATGTATCTATGGTAAAGTTGTATGAAGACTAAGATATATGTATTTATAACATCTTGAATTCTGTTGGATTGCAGAAAGTGTGACTTAACATTATATAGTAATTGCCTACTTTCAAAATGCATTACATTATAATCAACCAGAACGAGTTCTTGATTAAAATTTTCAATATAAATAATAATAAGAGGAACCAGTTCTTCTTAAAGTTTAGGGATACTATAAATAGTGAGTCAAAATTAGGTAGATTTCATAATATTGAATAAAATAAGACAACATTTACAACAAGCTAACAACTCTACTATAAACTATAGCGAAAATGTTTAATTTAAAACTGGAGGACAGGTTCGCTGTCTATAATACCAAAAGCTATATTGATATTGACCTCAAACTCGACCAAGTGGTGGTAATCCTTTGGAATGAGGGGATGAAATTCTACTACAAGCAAAATTCCAGCAAGAAATTCTAATTTTCTGTGGTATAACTACGACTAATAAAAAAAATTCTTTCACAAGTAAGTAAGTTAGACTAGTAACTAATATAACAAATTTTGAAACTAAGGAGTGATGACTTCTGAATTTTGAATAAATATTCCATAAAAGAGCAAAATCGGACGCAAACAATTTTTGTATGAAGCTTGGGTCTAAGTCATCTAACGAAGCCGACATCAATAATAGTGTATTGAGAAAATTGTCGCCTTGTAACTAGATATTATTGCAAAACTTAAGATATTCTACAGTAAACTTTATGGATTGATCCATGATCTACTTTGTCGTGTACATCAACAGCAGTCTAAACTTATTTGCCTGCATCGAGGAGTAAGACATTGAGATATAATTTCATATTTTAGCGTTACTGTTATTGTGAACAAAATAATATTTGACATGCCAAAATTATTGAGCATCTCAGCTGAGTTTTTGGTTTCATTCTTCAGGACTCGAGATTTTTAAATGAATTTAGAGATTATCAAAATAAATTGTAATTGTTGTTAGAGTCCTTATTGATTAATATTCTGATTCGAAGCCCCCAAGATCGAGCTCATTGGAATACCATTACCTATGTCCAATAGTGGATGAGGATAAGGAAAATTGATTATTCTGACATTCTGTCAAACAATATTAATAACAAAGCGCAAGCAGCAAACGACCCAGCAAATATTTGCTTTATTAACTTCGACATGAAGTTAATCCAATCGATTTACATAGATCTCAAACAACTTATGCCGCATCAATGATTTGACTAAATACAATGTATTTAATATTAATTTCAAAGTGTGTCGGCACTGTGTTGTGTAATGGCTTTTATAAATTTCATTTGTATTTATCAAACCGTCGTTTTGGCACTAAAATGTGACAAGGCAAACCATAAAAAATTAATATATACTAGAAAAAAGAAGATTATTTGATAATCTGACGTTACTACAAAAGTGATTTGCAATATTGTCAAGACGAACTTTGAAAAAAGTTTTATTCACATATTTCAACCAGTTCCTTTCGTTTTAGAAATATTTTTTAATATATTGTTTTAATTCACTATAAAAAATGGTTGCCTGTAAAGTGGGTTTTGCGGGCGAAAATTTTACGTGACAACGTCTTTTTCTCGGTAGAATATTTATTGATATGATTAATAATTATAATATAAATTGCACAAATTTTAACTATAGAAAATATATGTTGTTTACTAAAACATTGTACATGTGTCAAGTGATACGCGCGGCAGACCGATCATAGTTCGGTGACAGTTGACACATCGTTACGTTACCTTTTTCATATGTTACTCCGAGTCGCAACCTAATTTAAGACGTTGTCACGTCAATTAATAGGGATGGAATCACAAATAACGTTACGCTTGATTCAAGCAGAGTAGCCAATGAATTACTCTTAAAGGAGAAAAAACATCTGCCTTTATAGAATAAATTAAGAAAGGCAAAAGGTCAAAGCGGAAGCGATAAATTTACAAATCCGGTCGTACTTCTATATGATTTGGAAATTCTGAAAATTACCAAAGATATCAATAGACGCTGATTTCAGAGAGTTAGTAACATTATTGAAGTATTTTATTTATATTTCTCCTTTATAACATTATATACGATAAAAGAACTAGCATATTTGTATGATAAAATCTAGTAATCAATTTTTTTTTGCGACAGGAAAATTTGACACATGTCATCAGAACCATCGTGGCAATAATCTGCCTGTAACGCGATGGTCTCTGGGTTCGATCCCCAGTCGGAGAAGATGGATTTTTCTATTTCCATTTTCTTCGCTCTGGCAAACTAGGCAAAGCGCGGCGTTGATTTCCGCCACTCAACACGCAATGCCTCAAAAAAGGCGGAAAGCGGGGACGGAGAAAGCAGGGACTAAGCAACGGAGTGTCTTAACACTAGGTTCCCACGGTCCCTGCAGTTCCCTCTGCCTACCCTGCCATGTGCGGGGTTTTTTTTTATTAGCTTCACGCTTTATGAAGCTAATAAAAAAAATAATATTATTCTCTGTCAAATGAGTAAAAAGTAAGTTCTATACTCTTAGTTCATTTTCAACATGCTACAATAAATACACCATAATTGAGTTTATTAAAACTACTTAGGATCAATTTTGTATTTCATTATTCAGTTTCTTATTAATTTTTTGTTCTTAATCATTATCATCAAATATTTTAGTATATTTTTTCACAATGATCCGATATCACACGCAGTATCTGAGAATTCGGTCACCACCAAAGTAACTTTAATATAACATTTTCTTTCATACGTCATCCTCACATAACGCAATCTTACGAGTATAAAAGACGTGTATATTGTATGCAGGTCTATCTGCAATGTAAGCTTGCGCAACATGAGCTTTGGTGCTAGTCGTGTTTTCCATCATAGACAAAGCAATGTTAACTCTATTACCGTCATACGCCTTTCTATTGCAATTTAAATCCTACCTTACCTATTCAGAATACATCCTAAGCCTGCTACCTATTCTCTTGTGATATACTTTATCCGAATACGTGACATAAAGTAGGGAATGCGTTACTTTTAATGTGAAAATAAATAATATATTTAATATATATGTTTTACATAGTTTACATTTCAGAGTACCGAATTTTAATGTAACAATTTATAATACATATTTAAAATTGACTTAAAATTGTAAATTTTAATTAAAAATATTCATCGTGTATCATAATATAGTATACAGGTGAAACTCCGTCGATCGATTCTCATCCATCCAATGAACCTTGTGTACCAGTCGGAGATTTTATCTTCATTTATAACCCCAGATAAAAACAGCCGGGCCTATACGTTTTCACTGTATGTGCAAGCTCAACATAACAATTTACAGTTCATATTTTTAATAGTATTACTATTAAAAATAAGAACTGTAAATTTTATAAATTTGAATCTACTATCCAATAGCTGTTAGGCTATCGAATCCAATTTTCTTCAACGTGTATAAATATTGCGCCCTATACACGTTATAATTAGTAAAACAAAAAACAGTGTGTTAACACGTTGTAATGATTGGATCAAAATAATTAGTCTTTATTTATGCAATAATTACGAAATACCGCTTAACGTGATAAATATCGCATCTAGTATTTATAGATCGATTTAATTACTGTTTCCTCATAATATTTTATAGGTATTCGAAATAATAAAGCTGTTTTTAATTAAAAACATTTTTATGTAAATCCGCCAATTAATACCTTAGCCTACAAAAGTGAGAAGTGAGAAACGAAGAGTCTTAACTAGATTCCTGCAGTCTGCGTTTCCTTTTACTTTTCCTGCTACATGCAGCTTAAATTGTGAAGCTAAAAAGTATTATCTACTTAAATGTTATGTATGTACCCAATAGAGTACGTAAACCTTAATAATAAAAACCAGTCTGCGATAAAATGTCTTGTTAATTTTTTTAAACTCAAAAGCACTTACTATTTATTTGAATAAAATAAAACTTTTAATCGCTTATTTTATAATTTTCGTCGTATAAAATTACAAGTCGAAGACTAATACGAACACACTTCGTTTTTTATTTCTGGAGACTGAGACTCCGTCCGTTCACTTCCGACCGTTTTCATTTTCTACATCAGTCTATTATTACAAAGTTGAAAGCTTAAGAACATGAATATTTGTTTTCACGCAAAAATAACTGAACTGTTTAAATAATTTACAGTAATTATAATTAATATATCAGAGTTACATACGTGTTAAAGCCGATTAATGCTTTTTAATTATCTTTACTAAGATATAATTATTTATATATCTGTGGTTTAAGCGAGCGAAGCCACGCACGAGCGCCAGTTTATATAAATATAAGGAGTAAACTCGAAACATGGAATAAATTGAAGTGACTACTTCAATTTACTACTACACTATGGACTTTGAAAATAAATTTACTGGTCGCTTTTACGAAATGTAAGTTTTAATTATCCCTTTATAATATTATGACATATATCAAAAGTGACGTTTCACTTTGAGCAGCAAATTTGAAAGTGAACAACGAAACATAGTGAAAATTAATATTTAAAATTGGTAATTTTACTTGTGCATTGTGTTAAATTTATTGAAAAATATTTAATCTATATTTATATTTTTTTTATAATCCAAGTATTTTAAGAAAAAGTCCGTAGTGTGGAAAGTCTTCACTTACTTTGAACAGCCTTATAATATTTAAACATTTATTATATGATTTTACATGCTTATAAGATTACTTTGGCAGAAAAACTCCCAATTTAGGAATTTGCTTTCTTTGTGTAAAATTATCTGAATGTGTCTTGATTTTATCCATCCTGCACAAACAAGTACACAAACCAGATTTAACACAATAACTATATTTACTACTTAAAATAAATAAATGATTTGGATTATCTGATGATATAACTTTATATTTTTTTAACTCATTATTGTATATTATTGAGCGTGACTATTGAGGGTCCACACTTGTGAAATTGCAAGTAACTACTAATTAGTAGTATAACAATATGAAATCGGTAGAAGTAAATTAGTTGATAAATACACTAAATTAGTTGACAAATACATAGTTGCTTTAGAAATAAAATTTACATAAACGATTTTTATTAATACGAAAATGGATTGAACATATAAAAAATATTGCAGCATTTGTTAGTTTTCATCACATGAAATAAAATCACTCAAATGTCATTAATCATTTAAGTTAAAATTATTTTTGGTTCATAAACGAAACAGCGATTACTTTTAATTTAGAACCAATTTTAAACTACCAATTCACTTTCAGAATGAAAATATAATGAGACTCCATAAAATTGTTAATAGAGTCATTATTTTCAATGATAATAAATATTATACTTGCTTTATATTGAAATTTTCAAATTAACCTTTTCACGTTGATAGTATTATGAAAAAATCATAACATTGGTGATATATTATACATATTTTTCATGAAATCTTATAGATAAGACAAAATATAAAATTTTGTCATACTTTAAATGTAGCGTAAATTAAGAATAGGATTATCACACTCAATTTTTTAAGTTAATCTGTATTGGTTATTTAAATTTAACTACAATTTAAGTTAGGTAAAGACCAGTTATTATTTTTTATCTATTTTGTTTATGTTACAGCAATGTTAGTAAGCAAAAAATAAGATTTTGTTAAAATAGTTTACACAATATTACTTTTCAGATTTTTCTATCTTTTTTTAAGAAAGACAACACAATATATATATATATATATATATATATATATATATATATATATATATATATATATATATATATATATATATATATATATATATATATATATATATATATATATATATATATATATATATATATATATATATATATATATATATATATATATATATATATATATATATATATATATATATATATATATATATATATATATATATATATATATATATATATATATATATTGTATTCTTTGATGAATATTAATCAACATAACATTATGTATTTTCTAACATTTAGTCCCCAATTTCGTATGCGTAGAGCTTTTGACTTTTATATTTGGAACAAGTAATGTCTTAAATATGTAAATATTCATGCGTGTATAAATATTTAATTTTGACAAATGTATATCATAGATAGGCAGTATACGATTTTTATCATTTTTTAACCTAGGTTTATCGTCATTATGCAGAAAATCCAGTTATTAACTTTTTCTTTTATCGTGTACGGCAACCAAAGACGTGTTATCCCTGAAATGTGGCACTGAACTAAGACCATTAATTAATTAATTTATTTGGAGATTATGTTGATCTCTCGATACCTGACCGACACAATCGTTCAGGCAATTAAACACACAATACAGTCATATCTTAATACATATATATATATATATATATATATATATATATATATATATATATATATATATATATATATATATATATATATATATATATATATATATATATATATATATATATATATATATATATATATATCTACTCAACATTTTGTTACCCAAGCATTGCCTGATACGGGAGTGCATCGCCGTGTAAATAATAGGGTAAGAGCGTTTTCATTTACCGTAATGAATTATAGCACTTAACTGACGTTGCGGCATTCCATAATTCATACACGTACTATGGACTTTTATGGATTTCTTCGAGTTATAGCCGTTGCAAAAATTTTGCGTATACAAACGAATTTTTTTATGACATTTTATTTTTTATAGTTGTGGCAGTTATGTAAATTTTAATCATACTTTGAACTTAACATACTCTTTAGCTTTAAATAATTATTTTAGTTTTAAGACGGTTACTTCTAATACCTATTTATTAATAGTTGTTAATAATTAATTTATCTCGTAGAGTTTTTTATAAAAAGACAACCGGTTTTCGGTACCGGTATAGGTTTTTGTATATGTAGTTAAATATATCTATATATTTATTTTCAATAAATGTGCTTTTTTCAGATATTACTAAACAAGAAAAAATGCCTTTCCTTTTATTTAGCCTATAGCAGAACAGATGTTCATAGATCTGTCGTTGGAAGATATAGAAAGTTATGGAGCAACGTACAGGTTACTTTTTATCCGGAATTTCAACGAAATAGTTATAGCCCAGCCGCTTTTATCGAGTTCGAGTACCTTCCGCGTAGATAAAATACTGAACATATCAAAAATTTGATATTTTATACATAAATGCGTCCATCATCGTGGTAAAAAATGTAGAAATATTAAATAGGTGTGCAAAAGAATACTTTATAGTAATAAAAAGAAGTAATCTCCACCTACTATGGAAAAAAGAGACTAAGAAAAATTCTAAAATATAACTTTATTTAATTTTAAAAACAGTCATGTTACATATTATAATTTTGAATTTTTTGCAATATATATATACATATATATATATATACATATATATATATATATATATATATATATATATATATATATATATATATATATATATATATATATATATATATATATATATATATATATATATATATATATATATATATATATATATATATATATATATATATATATATATATATATATATATATTTAGCAAAAAATTAACTAAAAATCCCGAATACGACTATGACTATGATATGATTGGTAACGTTTTTTAATAACGAATATGTGCAAGACCTATATTTTAACGTTATCATGACACAATTGGATAGCAATTCACGGTAATCACTATACTTATTTGTTACATGTCAACGAATTCCTTCTATTTAAGAATTCTTATCGCGTATATATTAGATTCAATTGAAAAGTTCCGAATAGTAATTATTGACACTACAAAATACCCCACGATAAGGGCAAAAACCATAAAGTTACCAATATCAGCATTACTGAAAGAAAAATGCTTTAGCTCTAACTTTCTTCAGTTTAACACGAGTCAATTGTTCTACCGTCACAGCTTAACATCGTATTTATAGACATATAATTTAAAAATATATTATTTTGTAGATATAGAATATAAAATACAATTTAAAAAGGATAAATTATATAAAATGAATATATAATATTTATATATAAAAATAAAAAAGCTAAAAAACGTAATAAAACGTAGGTACTATAATTATAAACTATTGATTGAGAAAGGCAAACAGTCACGGGAAACCTGTAATAAATTTAAAAGATAAAATCATTTTAAAAGTTTTGGTAACGCGTTGCGTTATTGCATGGCAGCGTGAATCGGCGTTACTATTTTAAATAATATTACAATATAAAAAACTTACGCCGTTAGTATTATAAAAACACTAAATTCATTTCATAATTTAATTTATTTAAAAGTTAGTCATGTCATCAAACTTTAATTGGAATTTTTGAGAACTTAATAATTTTCCTTCGTCTACCTCGCATTGATCCCTGTGTTGGTTGTCATATTGCTTTTTTATTTAAGCTACTCTATTATGGATTATCTTTACCTAACTAGGGTAGCTGCAAGAACCGCGGGAACCTAGTGTTAAGACACTCCGTTGCTTAGTCCTTACTTTCACCGTCCTCGCTTTCCGCCTTTTTCGAGGCATTGTGTGTTGACTGGCGGAACTCAACGCCGCGCTTTGTCTAGTTTGTCAGAGCAAAGAAAATGGATAGAAAAATCCAGATATATATATATATATATATATATATATATATATATATATATATATATATATATATATATATATATATATATATATATATATATATATATATATATATATATATATTCATTCCTTTCCTAGACCGCTATTTCAGCAGTTCGCAGCCGTTGTTGCGTCTACCTGTAAACGCGATGGCTTATGGGTACGATGCCCATTCGGGGAAGATGCATTTTTGTATTTTTATTTGCTTCGCTCTGGAAACTAGGCAAAACGCGGCGTTGAGTTTCGCCACACAACACGCAATCCCTCAAAAATGGCTGAAAGCATGAACGGAGAAAGCACGGACTGAAACAACGGAGTGTCTTAACACTAGGTTCCTATGGTCTCTGCAGTTGCCGCTGCATACCCCGCTTTGTGCGAGGTAAAGCGTGAAGATATAAAAAATAATCAAACAAACATCCTCATGGCCGATGACATCTTTAATATAATAATTACAGACAGAGATTATGAAGTATAAATGCTAAGAAACTAATTAATTAAAAAAAGGAGTATATTAAGTCATTTTTACTGAAAATATTACATTGTAACCAGCATGACCACATTCGCTAAATTGAAAATTGTTCCATTTTCAGCGCATGATTTGGCATCTATGGATCACTTCACCAGTGATTTCACCTGTCATTGTGGTTACCTATTGGACAAAAGTAATCACGATGATCTAGATGAAAAATTCAAAGTGAAAAATTTCTTATGTTTACTAAATTGGGGAGGGGAACATATTATAATATTAAAATTTAGTCTACTTAAAAAATATACATATAATATGTATATGACTCTCTCTCTATTTGAAAAACTCAACTTAAAAACTATATTGTCCGGTATAAATTTAAAGTACTGTCATTCTATTTTCTATAACAGCATATTACTATTGACTAATTAATAATACTATCATAATTTATTCTTTCTATGAACATCATATTCACGATTGTTATTGAATCCAGCTTAGAGTGCTCTCCTATAATTACCTTTGTATGTCATATTATTTTTATAACAAATGATAAAGTAAAGGACCGTTATTATAAATATTTTTTGATAATACGGTCCTTCAATTTTGGATAACAAGTTTTAAACAAGTTTGAGTTTCATATTTGCCTTATAACTATAATAATATAGATAATTTATAATTATTTATAAATATTTATTGTTTCAAAATAAGAAATACAAATATAATATTAACATTGCTAATAAATATTAAAGTGTGAGGTGTTATAGTTATAAAAGCGTATGCAAAAAAATAAAAGCTGACATGGCTTTAAGTGCAGTTAAAAACACCACGCCGATATATTGGAAATATTTTGAAACGCCCAAAGCTGTCATCCCACTTGATTTGAGCAGCGAGTGAGATGGATGCTGCGCGAGCGAAAGAGAAGATCGATAGCGTTTCCAACCGCAAAGACATTAGGTGCGAACGAGACGGCAACAAAACACTTTACTAAATACACGACATAAGACAAATGTCTAAGAAACGCACAAAACTTTAATTATAAATTAAACTTTATATAGAACAACTTAATATAGAATACTAAATAAAGCGAACAAAATAAAAAATAACAAAGTATTAAGTAATACCAAAACTTACCGAGAGCGATCTTTTCCACGGGGAAAGACTGCGCCGACACCCCAACGGTTGAAAACAATACGCCGGCTAGGGCCAAAATGTGTATTTTCCACAACATATTCATTATTTGAACCATAATTTAGTCGACAATTTTATATATTGACATCACATATTCATAATTTCTGTAACGCGATAGTATTTACGTGATATTTCGTGTGAACATCAAAGAGAATGAATCGGATGCTGCGTACAAACCTGTGACTTAGGGGCGACTGATGGCTCACAGGGCGTAGCATGGGCGCGGGGCCCCCCGCTCCCCACACGTTCCTACTTGCTACAATACTTTTATCTTAACACTGTAGTTTACAATAATAGCAATTAATTAATGATTTTATAAGTTCAGTTCTAAGGCACTTAAAGAAGTTTATATTGGATTATTAGAAATAAATTTGATATATTATATTGTAAGATTATTAAAAAAAAGTAAAAAATAAAAGTAAGAAAAAGATATACATATATTTATATTTTCCCTGTTTTAATTAAGTTGTATTTATTTATTAATACAGATATACAACATATTCACGTTATACATGATGTTATTCTATAAGAGAATTTTGTTCGCTTGCATTACTTAGTTTTGTGATACTGAAATGTTGAATTAAAATATAAATGTAAATAAAACACAAAAAATCAGTTAATTTGACAAATTATTTATTAATAATTTTCAAGTACGGAACATTTATTTGTAAGGTATTGTAAACATATCTTAAGTGGTTAATATTTAATTTGTTGCATTATTAATTTATAATACAACTGGTTCTTGCTTACATTGTATTTTATACAGTTACCTTTGTTTTAATACCCAACGATAAGTATCTACCGCCTGCCCTAATTAGAAAGGTTTGCTATTGTTGTAAATGTGTCTCACTTCATGACTTTATGAAAATATAGTTTTATGTTTTATTTATATTAATAAATTTATATATTTTTGTATCCCGAGCAGCATACGTAATATCATCTCAAGACACTCCGGTGGGTAGAACACTTCACCCGAGGCGTTATTCAGACTAACCATAGTTATTTGTATTGTTAGAGCTGGAACTTTATATAATTGAAGAGGTTAATCATTAGTTAAATATATATAGTTTTCGGGAATATGAAATGGTAATAACTTTATAAGTAATAAAATATTTGTTACGTTGTTACTTATGTCCTAGCAAATAAATATTATTATATATAGGAGAATGCATATATGAAGTAGATAAAGCGTGGCAAATGGGAGTCAAATCAAACGTTATATATTTTTTTAATTACCCCTGCGTATATATATTATCTTACATTAAGAGTTAGATACATATATAGGATTTTTCTATCAATGCTCAGGTTTCTATCTACGACCCTGTTTGAATAAATTTTTGATACGTTTTTGTAATCACTTAATGTTACCTCTGCGTGTACCTTAAATTCTAGCTTTTAAATCTACTCGTATTGAAATGCGGCTTAATCCCATTAGGAGTTTAATTCTAATATGTGCAATAAAATGAAAATCATTGCTATTTTTCTTAATATTTTCGTACGAACAGTAGTAATGAAATTTTTAGTATATTAACTCTGTTACGTTTGTTACGAGTTTCCTTTATCTTTTACAATTAAGAGCCACTTCACTTAGGTAATTTCTCTTCTCAATTTACTTTTAGATATACGATAGCTTATGAAATCATGCTTAAGTCACGGAATCAGAACGCAGCGGGTAACACAACGCGAACTGTTTAAAACTAATCTTTAACTATAAATGATTTAATATAAATTTAACATTATAATGCAAGATTTGTTTTATATTTAAAGTATTATTTAGATTAAGAAGGCTAATAGAATTAACAGATTAAAATATGCATTTTATTTTGCCCAAAAGCATTCGATCATAGTAAGCCTAATATTAAAAGAATTATGGAGATGCTTAAATAATCAAGTAAGCCAGCTGTTTCCTTTGAAAATTGGGGAATGCTCCTTAAGTCCGTTCCTGAATTAGAGGTAAGCGACTACTTCATTCTCTACACAATAATATACATACGTATAAGTATATATTTTAGTACATAAGAGCGGTGAAAAATCTAGTCTCCCGTAACAAAACAAACTTGCTGCCACTATCAACTATGCCAGAGCCCAGGCCTTATCAATAAAAGGCCTGATAATCTCGCCCTCTGAGAGGATTATCCAATTCTTGTGTGTATCAGTGTAAGTGTCATCTTTCTCTTAGATAGCCCTTTTAATATATTTTGATTATGTTGGCTTAAAAAATATATTTTTATTAATTAATATATTTGGTTTAATTAATATATTTTGTAAATTTAATATATTTTGATTACGGGTGTCACAAAGTGTTTATTACTCACAACAAAAAAAAATGAAACATACATATAGCCAAATGGATACATATATATGGCTTAATACATAAATACATAGATATGTACATATTTTAACGCTCTATCCTTAGCGGTGTAGTCAGGGAGAACGGAGTGCCAAACGCTGCGGTCCCTGCATACCTCTTTTGCCTCTTATGCCTTCTGCCGATATGTTTGATATGGTATTTTTGAACGTCAACCGAGGTCTCCCTTTACCTCTCTTACCACTCACTTTTACTTCATATATATTCTTTCATCTTTCATATTTTATCCCAGACCTGAATTATGTTCGGCCAAATGTGCAGTGATACTGCCGTTCTGCTGTTTCAACAACTGGCAGCAATTCGTCTTTCCACATCCGTTTCGTATCTATCGTCCCTACTAACATGAATACTAGCCAAGTATACTTCATTCAGATATTCTAATGATTTTCAACTCACGTGAATCTTGCATGACAGTGGAAGTAAATTTAGGCAACAGAGCGCTTCTTAACCATCTACAAAATTCCGCACAACGGTCCAGCAAAAAGATATACAAGGTGCTCAACAGCAAAATATAAAATACTAAATGTGAAAAACTGTTTAAAAACATTTTTGTTACTAGCCACAATTTACTTTTTTCTGTCATCAGGTGTCGTCCTTAGACGTCTTAAGTTTCTTGTTATTATATAAGTATTAGAGTAACTTTCTCACATTAATCTGGAAGATTACATTTACTAGGTTGGCCTCTCGCTACAATACCTTTCACCGATTTCATATCCATGAATATAAGTCTCCGAATCTTTCAAAAGACTCAATAAGTATTCCTGAATTGTCGCCTTCGTTGCTGGTTGCCTTATCTAGTCCTCTCCTGACACCATAAGTCTATTCAGTAAAACTATCTACTAAATTAAAAGATCTTACATTAGCGTTAGCTTGAAGTCGAATGAAAAATCAAGAAAGTGGGGCAAATAAAAGAACTATTCGATACACAACGTATGTCAAAGCTATGAATGGAAGAAAAACTTCAGTTTATAGCCCCGAGTTGCTTTACGCACGGTATGTCACAAAGCGAAATTAGTCACAACAAAAAGCGTGCAACATATACATATAGCCAAATTGATTGTGGTTGCTTTAAAAACATCTTAAATACCTTGTTTAAACTCCGTATATAGACAGGTCTGTCCAATTTGTTTTTAGATTTTTTTAAAGTATTGATCTATTTTAAGGTTAAATAAAATACTTAAATAAAACATATACGAGTAAAAACTAGAATTTGCCATAGATAGGAGTAAAACAAACATCAACTGTTGGAAGTAGTTGATTTATTAAATTTTATAAGAAATATATTATTTAGTGTTTTTAAAATGGTATCGCACTAGTAATACGATAGTATTGTAAATCAAAATTGGTCGTTTTTCAGAATCAACAAAAAACCCACTACTCATTTCTTAGTATGGTTATAAATGAAATAAAAGCTTTATGAGATTTTATGATGAATTTGAAGTTATTTGGGAATTTCGAGTTGTTACAGTAATACTCCAAACACAGTTTTCAAAATAAAGTATTATTTTTAAATAAATTAGTATTGATGAAATATTTTGTGTTAGGACAATTTGATATTTTTTTATATTTACAAGAAAATAAATACACTACATTGATTTTTAGTACTTCGTTTAAATAAACTCACATTATTCTTATTTATGTTTATAATATAATAAATTGACATTTGAACTTTGCCTATGTTTATTACTAAGAATTAAGCCATTTAAAAATTAAATCAAAATTAAATCTTCTTTAACTAAAACAGTAATTTCTAATATCGAAAATAAAATAAGCGGTAAAGGTTTCTGAATAAAAACATTTCGTGTAGTATTTATGTAGGTACACAACTTATAAAATTATACATATTAAAAAGAATCCTATATAATTTCACTGATTTATTTTGGATTTATTTATTTTAAAAACATGTCAATGACAGCACTAACTTAGTTATCTACAACCAAAATAAGTGAGTTTTAACAGGATTTACACAAAACCATCACCAGTCTCGATATCACCATTAGCATCTAAAGCTTACCAATTTAAACATTCTCCCTCTTGAAAACCTTGCAACATCAAGTTAATTTCCTGGCAACTAACATGAGATGAGAAGAGATGAGAAATAGACATAAATTTCTTTTGTTTCACGGTTTACTAGAGCAGAAATCTAAGGACTTTAGCACAAACATCAAAAGGTAAACATTTAGTATTAATTTTCTTTCCTCATGCTTTAACATCGATATTGGCTAGGTAGATCTTCTATTAAGATAGATATTGTCTAGGTAGATGTTCCGACGAATGTAGGCCTATTGTGGTTAAATTTTCTGATGTCTTTAAAGTGTCAACAAGGTGCCTCGTGCCAAAAGAGTGGTGAAAAAATAATATTAATTATTTTGTAATCCTATTTTTTTTTACAGTAGTAGTTTAGTTAACGTTCTGTATAATTTTAATGGCGTTAATTGATATTTAACGCTAATCGCCATATATCCTTCAATTCCAAATCCTTTAATCCCTTTTAATTGTATTCCTTCCGATTTAATCCTACTCGAAATACAAAGTTAAAAGGAATTCCAATTCCTTTCTTTTCTTATTTTTAATGTCCGAAGGTATTGATAGTTTCCATAGTATTCCATTACTTCATGAAAATCTTGATTTGTATTCCTCAGATCTCCCGAAAAACTTTAACATAACAATTATTATCATTCAATTCTTTGTCCTTTTACAATTCTAAATACATCAGAAACAATGCATCACAATGCGTGTTATGAACACTTATTCATCGAAATCTTTTTAAACCTGTCTAAACTTCTTCTTGGAATTGAGCATCCCGTCTGTAATTAGTAAGTTTTATGTATACCTTAAGTACCAATTTATCACTTACCAAATTCTTCTCTTTTTGATCTAATTATAGTATAACATTCTCTTTTTCTTTGAACATGTAGCGGAGCATGGTCAGTGTCCTTAATTTTTGGCGAAAATTGATAAAACGCAAATGGCTCCTTTAGTGATCAATGCGACCTGTATTTCATTTACAAAATCGATGAGAAATTTAGGCATAAATGTATCAGCATTTGTCTTGGGAACGACAAGAAGGACAGGAAAATAGTAAAATTTGTGCTACATCGTCTATTTACTTGAATTAGAATCGTCAAAATTTATGAGCAATGATGAAACGAATAAATAATTATAAAAAAATTGCATCAGTTGTCTAATAAAAAAACACTAAAACATTTTATTTTTATGACCTACTAACATCCCCATAACCATTTTTAGCTTTTGTTAAATAAACAAGTAACTTTTGTAAAATTTAAGTAATTCTAACAAATCTATAGTCGTCTAATAATTATAGAATTTAAATGTTAATTAATCTCAAGACTTAACTTAAAGGTGTAACTCCGTCTTATTTCCTCTTTAAGAACCTACTGAATTTGCATTTTACGCACTTCAAACTACGAGTTGAGGCAATCTTGTTTCATTGGCCTTCCTAAAGTAGCGATCAAAATTAAACTTGCCGAAATTTGCAATGGTAATATCTTTTTCTTTCCCTTTGAGAATTCAAGAATTAACCAATGGATCTTTAAGTGATCTAGTATACTTTTTGTATAAAAAAATATTTGTTTATATATATCCATGCCTGAGTTTATTTTTATTAATACAATAAATATTTGTATATGTGATAAAATTATAGAAAAGTGAAATCTGAATATAAAATGTATATTAAAAAATAATTAGGTATTTTACTATAACGAAAATAACGACTCTAAATAACGACTTAGCAGAATTTTCGTCTGTTACTCTGTCTGTCATGACATAGTAATATCAATCTATACTCATATAGAAGCAGTTATAAATAGTAGAATTTTTTATTAGAAATTTTATAATAAGAAAATACCACATTATTTTCAGTAGTTGACTATTGCTAGGATCACAATAATATTAACAAATTATTTATTTAGATTTAATAGGATTGTAATTATTAATCATTTTTCAAAGATTGCCGTCAATTAGCAGTTACATTAAAACTTTTTTATCATCTAACTACTAATATCAATTAGTAGCAATCGTCAATCGCGGAACACAACGCCACGCTTTGGCAGCATATTAATAAAATTCTTATTCTTTGTTTAATATAAAATCTAAAACAAAAATATATTTCTCCTATTACAATGTAAGAATTTTGATTTATTTTATGTATTTTTTTATATTACTAGTTGTTAAATGTACACTTCATACAGCAAAGTTTTACGTCACTCCGTTTCCCATTTAATACTTATCAGTAATTTGTGTGTTCAGTGTCGAAATTCAACGCTTTTGACTTCTAACCAAAGTAAAGAAATTATTAATTCCCTTATTATCCCCAAATCACACTCACAAACTGCCATTCCTTACTTATTTTTTTAACTTTTGTGTCTGTATATACTAAAACTAAACGAAGCTTTAAATCACACGAAGCTTCAAAATTTGGTATAACATTACTCGCACATCCTCTATCAAACAAAAACTTAAACACGGAAGAAGTACTCGAACAGTGAAAGAAATCAGATATAATTCTGATATATAAAAAAGGTGACCCCCAGGCTATTGGCAATTATCGCCCAATTAGCCTCCTTCCTACCATTTACAAACTATTTTCGTCTATTATACTCAACAGATTCAGCGCGATAAACGAAGATCACCAACCTGTAGAATAAGCCGGTTTCTGGTCTGGATTCTCGACAACAGACTATATCCACGTAAAGCAGCAAATCATAGAAAAATGCAAATAATTTACCACACCATTATACCTGGCATTTATGGACTACGCTAAGACATTCGATACAATACCACACGCAATCAATCAATCACCACATGCAATCGGGCCGCGCTTGCCAAATGTCATACCCATTTAAAATACTATAACATCTTAAAAACATCTAAGACAGCAGCACTGGATGCGTCAAATTAAAAAGGCGTGGGCCAGAAATACCAATACAACAAAGAGTAAAACAAGGTGACCCTATATGACCCAAAATATTCGTAGCAGTCCTACAAAATAGTCATCCTACATCATTTTTGAGCACCTGAAGTGGAAAAACAAAGATGTCAAAATCAACGGCCGGAATTTAAGCCACCTCAGGTTTGCAGAAGACATAGTCATCTTCTTCAAACAAGAAAAAATCATAAACCAACTACACAAACAAAGTGAAAAAGTAGGACTCTTGATGAAAAAAGACAAAACAAAACTTATGACAATTAGTAATATCCATACAGTAAAACTTGAAGGACAAGAACTGGAATACGTAAAAAAATACATATATCTAGGTAAGAAAATATCGTTTGGTCATAAAAATGAGGAGAACGAGGTAGAACGCCGTATTAATTAATAAATAATTTACTTTTACTACAAATAATTTTTACTACAAATAATTTACTTTACTTAAATCTCTTTACTAGAAAAATATATGTAATATTTTTTCATTTCAAACACCAGAAATTGTAAGTTTCATTCATAACACCAGAAATTTTATATTTCAAATCAAGTCATGATTTGTGATGACTTAAAGTAAACAAGAAAACCTTCTCCCATATAATATTTGGTCTCATAATATTATTTACATATACAGGCTTTAATATTATAATATCAGTTCATCGTTAATCATTGAAAATGTATATAAATAATTGGATGGGATGGTTCCATTTGAGCTGATAGGATCATGAAATTGATTGCTACGGCAATATATTCTATGATTTGATTGGTCAAACGTGATCTTTTGTTTCGAAAGCTCTAACTACTATATATCTATTTGTAGCTTATGCTATTATTATCTACTTATTATTTTATTTCTAGGGTTCATACTTATAAAGCAAATGAATGGAACCCTAACAGGATCAATCATTTTATTGTAGTATAATTATCTCACATACAATTATAGCTAGACATCGTTAAGAAAGCCTTTAGAGTTACCGTTAGACATTAGCTGAAAAGTGTCAGAATTATCTTAAAGAAAATGCCTTAGAAAAACGAAAATAATTCATACTCCCAAGTAGACTGAGCCCTTAATAGCCCGTAACGTAGGTTACGGGTTATATAGATGTATAAGAACATTTTGACTTCATTGGACCTTTCTTCTACCCCCGTAAGTTGTATAGTTGTATTGTGTTGATAGTAATGCTTATTTTTTATTTCAATTTTAAATTTAGTTTTATTGTATTAATATATATAATTAATATTATCGACATGATTGAACGTTATAAAATACTTGTGTTTTTGTACTTATCATCTAATCAATTAATATATAAGAAGGTAGAACTTCATAAAATAATATATCTTCTTCCGTGGAATCGTCGAAGTTTTAGTAGAAATCTTGTTATCGTCTTTGAGCCCTCGCAAAATGTATACTTTACAAGGTCAATTGGAGCGAATGTTAAAAGGAATCAATAACAACGCGAAAGATGGCATTTAAAAAGGATCTTGTTTTATATTTTTTTGTCTTTGTCGTGAAATAATCTATATTCAAAAAAAATATTTTATGTCTAATAGAGGCCTCAGGCTTGGATTAAAAGTTTGACTAATTATTATTGGATTGACTAACTATTAAAACAATGGTTGTGAATTCAATCGTATCATATACGCCAAAATGTTGAGCTATGCCATTCCAAATGTAGTTAATCATAAGATTACATTCGTCATGGAGTGAATCACAGATTACATCTTTAAAGTTGAAGCCACTGTAGTGTACCTGGGTCGATAATTATCGGAGAAGTGTTTTATGTCACATATTTTAAACATTGTCACTTCAGCAATAAGTTGGTTTTTCATTGGGTTAACTTATTGGATGATGGCCCTCGCCATGGTTCTCATTTTAGAAATGTAGCCATTATAAATAAGTCTAATGTACATATCCCTCTAATATGCAATTTCGCTTTTAATATATTTTTAGCGAACGCTGAAAAAATTTTTTTGAAAACATTTAAAGTAACAATTACTATTTTTAATCGTGTTGCTTGTGTACTTCCTGAATATGACTCTAAGAGCATTCCCTTAGAGTCATTTTCTTCTTGTGGCCTATTAGTGTCCAGATGAGATTCAATTTTGTTCAAAAATGTACAGCTTTTACAGTTATTTAGCAAAATCCTGTTAGATCTGTGTAACAAAATACAACTAGCGCCACCTGTTGTCATTCATACATGCTATATACAAAGATATTTAAATAAAACAGTTCAGTTAATTACAAGCCACCAAAGCGTTTTATTAGGTTATGGGCCCAGTCCCGAACTTCAAGTTAGTAATTAATAATTAGTGCAATCGGATCGAAAAAATGTCTACTAATTATTTAGTGAACGTGCCAAAACTGAAAGGTCGGGAAAACTACGACGACTGGTGTTTTGCGGCGGAAAATGTTCTAGTATTAGAAGGCATGGCGGACACTCTCAAGCAGCCATTAACAGATACCTCTACGTCGGCTCAAAAAGCTGAAGATATGAAGGCAAAAGCAAAATTAATTTTAACGATCGACGCTTCTTTGTATGTTCACATAAAACAGTGTGTTACGACATACGATTTGTGGAAAACGTTGAAGAATATGTTTGACGATTCTGGATATTCACGTAAAATTAGTTTGCTTAGAAATCTCATAAATATACGTCTAGAGACCTGCGATTCAATGACGAGCTATGTTAGCCAGATTATCGAGACTGCACAGAAACTTGGAGGAACTGGTTTTGAAATAAACGACCAGTGGATTGGATCACTCATGTTGGCGGGATTACCGGATAAGTTCGAGCCGATGATAATGGCTATCGAACACTCAGGTATCAACATAAACGCGGACGCTATAAAAACAAAACTATTGGATATGAGTTTTGAAGTTAAGTCGGAAGGTGCATTTATCGCGGGAAAAAGATTTCATAGTCATAAATATGGCGGTAAAAATCAATTACAAAATGGCGGTAGCAGTGGAATGAGCGGGAGTCGAACGAACCCGTCAACTGTCACTGTCAGTGGAAGCGGTAACAACACATCGAAAGTAATTCGTTGTTATAAGTGTAAACAGAGTGGACATTTTAAAAATCATTGTCCACAGACACAGAGTGATAAAGCGAAAAAGAATGCATTTAGTGCCGTTTTTCTCACAAGAGAATTCAGTCAAACCGACTGGCACTTGGATTCCGGCACAAGTACTCATTTGGTTTCCAATAAGAATTTGTTGTCAAATGTGTGTAATCAACCCAAGACCAAGGAGATTATCGTGGCAAATAAAACGATAGTGCCTGTTAAATGCTCAGGAGATTTGCAAATTATGACACGCGTCGGTAGTAAGAATTTCAAGATATCTGTAAACAATGTTTTGTATGTGCCTAACCTCACTACCAACTTGCTATCAGTGAGTAGAATAATAGCCAACGGAAACAGAGTTGAATTTGGACAACATGGTTGTTTTATTTATAATTCACAGAATGATTGCATTGGTGAGGCTAAATTAGAGAATGGTGTATACAGACTGAATGTTGTGAAATCTGAACAAGTGTTGGCAGCAGCAGTCAAAGTATCAAGTGCAACTTGGCATAGGCGTCTTGGCCATATTAATGCAAGTGATCTAAATAAATTAAAAAATGGAGCCGTTGAAGGTGTTAACTTTGATGACAAATGTGACATCAGTAAAATTAATTGTACAGTTTGTTGCGAAGGGAAACAAACAAGACTACCATTCCCTCACAGTGTAAGCACAAGTCATGGAGTCCTAGAACTGATTCACATGGACTTATGTGGACCAATGGAGAATTTATCACTAGGTAAAGCCAGATATTACCTATTGTTTGTAGATGACTACAGTAGAATGTGCACTGTGTACTTTCTGCGAGAGAAGAATGAAACTTTCAAATATTTTAGACAGTATAAAGAACTTGTAGAGACACAAAAGTCAAAAAGAATTAAAGCTCTAAGATCTGACAATGGAGGTGAGTTTTGTTCAGTGGAAATGGAGAGCTACTTACAGAAACATGGTATAGTTCATCAGAAAACAAACAGTTACACACCTGAACAGAATGGAGTATGTGAAAGGTACAATAGAACAATAGTTGAGAAAGCACGTTGTCTCCTATTTGATGCTCAGTTTGAGAAATGTTTATGGGCTGAGGCAGTAAATACAGCTGTGTACATTAAAAACCGTTCACCAGCTGCAGGTATTAATGGATGTACTACTCCATATGAGTTATGGATGGACAGAAAGCCAAAGTTGGATCACTTAAGAATATTTGGCAGTCCAGTTATGGTGCATGTCCCAAAAGAAAAACGAAGAAAATGGGACAAGAAAGCAAAGAAAATGTTTCTTGTTGGATATTCTGAAAATACCAAGGGCTATCGCTTATACAATCCTATAACGCGAGATGTAATTATAGCCAGAGATGTTGTTGTCATGGAAAACATAAATGACAGATCAACAACAAGCATCACTATTAATGAAGATAGACCATCTAAAGTTGTAGAAGAAGAAGAAGCTCCTGTGAGTGACGAGCAAGACAGCTGTGATAGCCAGAAGGATGACACATTCATTCCAGATGATTCATCGAACACTACTGATTACAGCTACTCAGATACCTTATCACCAGAAGACATGGATCTCCTCTCTGAGCAGTGCAATGTTCCTGAGAAACGTATGAGACGTAAACCAGACTACTATGGTATTGGAAACATGTGCATGGAAATGTCAGATGAGCAGCTTACTGTAAGTGATGTATTAAATAGTCCTGAAAAAGAAGAATGGCAGTGCGCCATTAAAGAAGAGTTAAATTCTTTTAGGGAAAATGACACTTGGGAGTTAGTGGATAGGCCAAAAGACAAAACAGTGGTTAAAACCAAGTGGGTGTTTAAAAAGAAAGTTAACAGTGAAAGTGAAGTGCGTTACAGAGCTAGACTTGTGGCCAAGGGGTTTACACAAAAAAGAGGTATAGACTTCAATGAGACATTCTCACCAGTTTTAAGATATTCTACTTTTAGATTATTACTAGCCTTAAGTGTTCACCTTAATTTAAAAACTTGTCACCTAGATGTACCAACAGCTTTTCTTAATGGATCTCTTAATGAAACTGTGTATATGGAAGTACCAGAATGTTCAGAATTTAGGAATTGTGCTAATAAGGTATTGAAACTAAAAAAAGCAATTTATGGTCTTAAACAGTCAGCTAGAGCTTGGTATATAAAAGTTGAAGATTGTTTGTTAAAATTAGGTTATAAGAAATCTGTAAATGAACCTTGTCTTTTTATTAAAAGTGTTAATAATATTAAAGTTTATATTGCTTTGTTTGTGGATGATTTTTTTGTATTTTTCAACTGTCAAAGTACTTGTGAAGAATTAATTAATGAACTAGTTGTGAAATTTAGAATTAAAAATTTAGGTCAGATAAAACAGTGTCTAGGCATGAATATAAATATATGTAAAGACTGTATAACTGTAGACCAGAAGCAATTTATAGAAACTATTCTAAAGAGATTCAATATGTCAGATTGTTTAGGATGTGATACTCCTATGGAAATTAATTTAAAGTTGCTAAAAGATGTTAATAATAAGTCATTGAAAATTCCATATCAGCAATTAATTGGCAGTTTAATGTACTTATCAGTGTTAACTAGACCTGATATTTCATTTAGTGTAAGCTACTTAAGCCAGTTTAATAATTGTTTTAATGAGACACACTGGAAGCATTTGAAACGTTTATTAAAATACTTAAAGAAGACTAAAGAGTATGGTATTTTGTATAAGAAAACTAATGATAATTTGCATGGTTATGTAGATGCTGATTGGGCTTCATGTTCCTTAGACAGGAGGTCATATACTGGATATTGTTTTATATTGTCAAATTCAATAATTTCTTATGAATCCAAAAAACAAAAAACTGTAGCATTATCCAGTACTGAAGCAGAGTATATGGCCTTATCTGAATCATGTAAAGAAGGAATATATTTAAATAGTTTGTTATGTGAGCTAGTACCTAATGAGCTTATGTCACTGTGTTTATATAGCGATAACCAAAGTTCCATTAAATTAGCTTCTAATCCTTTGTTTCATAATAAGCGAACCAAACACATTGACGTTAAACATCACTTTGTTAGAGAATGTGTGTTACAGAATAAAATTAAACTTGAATATGTTTCTACAAATGATATGCCAGCAGACATACTTACAAAAAGCTTATGTAAAGAGAAACATTATAAATTCTTAAGTTTAATGGGCATTTCAAAAGTATGAATATGTATGTGTGTAATTTGATAACTGGAAAACTTATTTATTTTTTTTTGTTATGAAAATATAATTATTTTGTTAAGTTAGGGTGTTAGATCTGTGTAACAAAATACAACTAGCGCCACCTGTTGTCATTCATACATGCTATATACAAAGATATTTAAATAAAACAGTTCAGTTAATTACAAGCCACCAAAGCGTTTTATTAAATCCCTCTAATTTTGTTATTTTTAGAGTATTAATCCAAGCTAAGTACAAACAAGTACTTTAAAAATTTTTTTTAACATATTAGGATTTAAATCTGCACTCACCTAAACGACTACTTAGCTATTATTTCGGATCTATTTCTATATTTTCCATAAATATACAACAAATTATTCGAAATATATTTGCTTGTAGTTCCAAATTAATGAAAAACAATAATATGCCTGAATTTGGCAGAAAATTATAAAAATATAATAATTAAATAAAAACTAAGTTGTAAATTGTTCACAAATAAATAAGTTTTTAAGTTAGTCAGTCAGCAACATCAGAATAAGGCAGGATAAGAAGATTTTTCTTCCTCTTTAAGACAAAAAGGTCTCTAATCTATGGCCTGTAAGACCCTAAGAATAATATTATTATTTATTATATTTATATTAAGATTCTCAATGTGGTACATAACTATTTGGTGAAGTTGATAATTGGTTGATAATGCTAACTAAAGTTGGATCTTTAGGTGAAATTTTACCCTCCATTCCTTGTCCTCATGGTAAAACCACCACGCCTACGATGTTATACGAATGTTAGAAAATTAGAGAAATCTATAACTTAACAATATTTTTTGATTTCAATTGACCGCTTGTATTGAAAAACATCGATTTCGTTCAGTTACATTACGTTTAGCAAGTTTTACTTAGATCGTAAAATATAAAAGCAATAAACGTCAGACGCAAGCCGCCAAGTTTCACAACATAATGGGGAATAATAGTTTGTGACTAAGACCGAGCCAGTCAGAGTGGCTATTCAGCATTTTTCTATGATATTGTTTAGTGGACGATTGTACTATGCTTGAAGTTCTTCAATTTCAGTAATATAATATTGAAGTACAGTATTAATAATATACCCGCAACAAGAAAAGCTTACTTAAAATAATATCCTATCTATATATTATAAGTACACACGTTACAGTATTCATTTCCCATGCACAAAGTTATTATCAAATTCTAAGTTTTAAGTTCTTATGTCCCAAATAATGTATACAAATTAAAAAAAGTAAAGTAATAAAATTATAAAACGTGCGGGCCGTATTTAACAGTAACAAAACGGACTTGAGATCTCAAGACGAGAATTATCGTATATCAATATTATATTGCATGGTTCAAATTATAATAAGTCACTCAGTGCTCACGATATCTTTTATATTTTTTAAAAACTATATAAAAACTGTAAAACTGTAAGTGTAAAATAATGTTCCAAATAATATAAAATCTTTATTTTAGTTTCCAGTCATAAAACCGAAACAATTGAGCGGGAGACCTGTCTTTAACCGGCTCGGTTGAAGCGTTAAGCAAGAGAACTTCAGTTAAGTTACTAAAGAATGACAATGCATTGTTACTAACAAGTTTCACTTGAAATAGTTATGAGCATTATTTTTGCTTTACCATTAAATCATTAATGGATTATTTTTCATGTAAATTATTATTTTTTATTTATAGACAATAAATTCGTATATACCATTGTCTGAGTAGAAAGTGAATTTTGCTTAAAGTAAGTGTGAACAAATTGTTTTTTTTTTAAATATCATTTTTGACAATAGTTCATGTGGAATAGAATATATTTCATTCCCAAGGTTATTTAAGAATAATTAATTAGATAATATTTTTTATGACGTAAATTTATTCATAATTATTTTAAATTATGATATAGAATAATGTTGGACGTTTTCTGGCATCTTATAGTAAAACCAAATTATGTTGATGCAAATCTTTCAGTTTAAATTGCAAAATTAATTTAATTTCAATTACTATTTTTAAAGATCCAAAATACTAGCTATGTCAATTGTTTGCTTATTTTGTTATAGTATTCACACTTTATCCCGCACATAGCAGTGTAGGCAGAGGGAACTGTAGGAACCACATAAACCTCGTGTTAAGACATTCCATTGCTTAATCTCTACTTTGTACGTACCCGCTTTCCGCCTTTTTCGAGGCATTGCGTGTTGAGTGGTGGAACTCAACGCCATGCTTTTACCTAGTTCCCAAAGCGAAGAAAATGAAAAACAGAAAAGTGTATCTTCCATGAGCGGGAATCAAACCCCCAAACTGTCGCGTCTACAGGTACACGCTACCCCTCTGCACCATAAAGATCTACAATTTTTTATTGTACTTAAGCTAAGCGTGTAGTATTTAAATATGGTTATTATTTTTTTAAAAAAAAAAGGGTTAGTCTTAGATGAGAAAGGGTTAGTCAGTGAAATTATGTCAATCGGGGCTGTTCTACGCAGGCAACGGTCCGTATTGGAAGAGAGTTCTCTACCAATATGAAAAGAACAATTTCTATACACTCGATATATATCCACACTCCATTTCACATTCTTACTAAAAATGCACAATACATGAGTTATCCTGTCCATTGTTCAATGTTATTAAATTAACATTGAGCAACCTGGGATATTTGATGCTAGTTTATCTTTTCTATTGCATTTGTGGACAATGCAACAGTTATTTAATTACTATAATGTAAGTAAGAAAAAGTCATGCATATAATTAAAAATTGTAGGGCTTAAAAACATGAAATATTTGTTTAACTTTCATGATGTCGTGCTATTTAGCGTTTGAGTTCGTCGAAGAAAAACTTTTGTATTCTTATAATTTACGCCTTTTAAATGTGATAATATTGTAACATTTTTATTTTAATAAAGTTGAAAAATAAATATTTAAAAAGTAATTTATTATACCATAAGGGCTATACTGAAAAATGTTGAATATCTAAATATATTTTGCTAGTAAAAGATTGATAGTCAATCTATCTAATAATCTAAGGTTTATTAATATTTTTTAATATATTCATTATTACCAGAGATTATTCTAAGGATTCATATTTTATAGTAGTACAAGTAAGTGGTTATGTCCGTATTGGAGACAGTTCTTGTTACTCGCGTTTCCGTAAGGTATTTGTCCAGTTTATTTGCTAATCCTCTTATTGTGTCTTCATCTCTAAAAGTAATACCTGTTTCGATATTGTGTTCAACTACACCAGTCATAGAACTGTCATTTGCCCGACGAACGAATTGGCCGATAGCGTCTTCCACAGTGTCAGAGGAGTAGTATCCTTAAGACTGTCTTGGTAATGCGACGATAGCTATGCGTGCGTGATATGCTGACATGTGATGCACTTTTGACGTTCTGGATCACTATCGACTCACATGTTCATCCTTTGAATTTCTAAATTATCAAAGTGCTTGATCTCCTGATCAGATGTCTTTTGTTTTGTCAACTTTGAACTTATTACTTCCAACTAACTATTAGTTTCCCGATTGGTTTTAATAATGTTGATTCAGGCCGCTCAAAAATAATGCAAAAATATTATTTTTCAGTAACCATTTTACTTTCAAGGCGCTGTGTCGTATTTTTTTAATGTTCCATATTTCAAAATGACAAAACTGAATTAATAGAATCAAGGTAAAATATTTGAATATTCAAGCCTTCTTCATGCCCCTATAGGTTACTTCCCATTGGCGTGCAGCAATTGTATTTGGTAATGTAATTTGGCAGTAAGTATCAATTTATATAGATCACGTCATAGAAAATGACTAAGTTATTAATTTCATTTAACAAAGAAATACTTTTATTAAATAAAGTTCGACTTAAGTAGAACACTTGCGCTAAATATGTAAGCTATACGTTATATTTTTAATATAATATAACATTTTCTAACATCAGCATAGTTATAACATCCAAGCATAACATATAACTTTATTCATAAAGTAACAAATAAAAATATTATGACAAAAGGGGAGTCGTAAAGTTTAAGCTTACATATACATCACGTAACTCCACTTCGCACATCATAGGTCATTCATGACACGTTTCTTTTTCATCTTATTGTATTTTACAGCGAAACTGAGCACAATCATTCAGTTACGACGAGAGCGACCATAAAGAGACTAGTTTCAAACTTTACAACATACAATTCAGACGAAAAGAATTCGCTTGTAAAAGAAATAGAAATGTATAATTTCACAGACTTTCACATTTAAATTTCAAGTTATTTTTTACTCTTTAGGGTTCCACGTAGTATACTGCATTTAGCTGGGAAGACAGAGCGAACTTATTGTTTGATATAGTGTTCTTCGCTTTCAAACTGCTCTGTGTGTATTTGCGATGGGGAAATAAAGTAATTCATTAGATTGAGGTCGTTTTTTTCACACATCACTTTGGAAAAGTATAAATATCGGCAAAGAAGGTATTATGTAGCACAACTAGTAAAATCAAGAATAAAATGTTACAATATTATTTTAATGAAATTATCATAAGTTATTATACTTTTAAGAATCCTTTCGAAAAATGTCCTATATCACCCGGTATTAAGGTGGATATATTGGTAAAAATGAATAAAATAATATTATAATATTTCATAATATTTCGTTGGATAATTTTTTTCATTTCTAAATTTATCTTCACATTTATCTGCATTTTGCATTTTATATTCAAAAACCAGAAGTTTCCTTCCTTGTAATTAATATATGAAAATGAGAAGAAGCTTAAAATCTACTTAGTTATATTGTTCATAAAAATAAAATTCATGAGATAGAAAATATATACATATTCTAACAATCAAGCTATACATTTCATGATAAATAAAACTAATTTCCTTATATTACATATGTAATTAGGAACGCGAACGCTTTCTTCCACATGGCAGGATAGGGAGAGCTAGTATTAAAAGTTACTGAGCTCAACGCCGAACTCTTACCATTACAAGCCAATGAAAATGATTCTTTCCCTTAAGCAAAAATGGAACTCACAATCACTGCAGCACTTCATTACTCTTCTGACTCTATATTCCATACGATACGTCTCTAGCCGTGTAAATGATATTTAAACCTCAATAGTCACTTTTATTTTGATATCCCATAGGTAAATAACCTTGTAGAAATAACATCTAAGTAACAAAAAACGTAGTTACTTTGAAGTTTATTCACATATATCCTGCAAGATGGGGAGCCTAGTATTACTCCCGCTTTCCAGGGAACAATATCTTGTTGCAATATATGTCGAATAACGGATTTCGGCACTGTACTTTGCGTTCTTACTAGGTCGAGGAAGGCGAAATAACTAATTTTTCCGAGAGGGAATCGAACCTGCAACTGGCATTCACGGTACGATGCATACTTATTTGCTAATATTAATCACACCAGAGTCAGCTACAACACTCCCGTTTAATAGACGGTGCTTATAACTTGTAATTTTAAATGTAAATTTTAAATTTACTCGATCAAATATAATGTTGTACACATTATACGCTATTTCAGACTTCGCAGAATGCAAATTAAAAATAAATATTTAATGAACCAGCTAATTTCTCGTTATTGTTTCATTGTATCACTTTTGTTGTAATTGTTTTTTAATTGTATTTGTGAAATGTTCAAGATATGAAAATAAATAAGAATATATTTTGATTTCTTTTTTTCTTTGTTCATTTTGATGTTTTTGCATTGCATAGCAGACAGAGGGAGGGAGGGAGAGAGGGAGAGTGTTAAGACACTATGTTAATTGCTTTTCAACGCTTATTCAATGCTACGTTTTGTCTCATTACCAGAGACAAGAAAATGAAAAGTTCAATCTCGAATTTTAAGTGAAAAATTACATTGTATTTGTAATTTTTACACATTCATGTTCGCTTAACTAACTTATGCTAAAGTTTAATTAATTATTTATTTTTTAAAATTAGCTACAGACAAATGAATAAACTTACAAAAATAAAATCTTACAGCTACAGAGTGCAGCTACAGGTTTAAAGAAACGACAGCATGCTACTTTTACATCACATGCTGCATAATCAAAACAGGTGGTGTAATTTTTGATCACGATGACTCTTGTTTTTTTCTACAAGTAAAGGTTCTGTAGACTCTTTAGTCTACAGAACCTTTTAGTTTTCGTTATAATGTTATCAGCTTAACATCTTCATATGATTCCGAGAAAAAATATCTTGATAGGCGGACAGACAAAAACAGAATAGGACTAGACCCTTAAAAAGGAAACAGTAGAAATATAGACGACGTTAATTTTAATAAAGGATTTAAGAAACTTTAATACTGCATCATTTCAGTATTATATTCCCAATAGAATTACGTTTTAAAGTGGTCCATGCTTTTGAATTTTAACATTAAATGCTATTTCACGATTTCAAAGAAATGTATAATATCTTTACGTAAGCAGATAGGAACCTATCCGAGTTTATTATAACACGTTTCCGTATCTTCGCGCCTAATCTAATTCGAAAGTCGCATTAAAAGGAATAAAGTGAGATTCTCTAGAGTACCATTCGAATGGTACGTTCAATGTGATCTTTTAAAACCCTCGCCACATTAAATCACCTTGGATTTTTGGATAACTTACATCCTCCTTCGGGAACAATACTGATCGTAGGCCCAGATTTTTTACTTTTGTGTTTTATATATGTTTTTATAACTGTACCAAGGCTATTTACGTAAATAAGTTTAACGTGTTAGTGTATTTTAGTTATAAAACTTTGTGATATTAACTAATTAAAGTTTTTATTTATTTGATTACTAGCAAGTAAAAGATATCGTTATTTTTTTACAGCATATCCTTTATTTTTTTGTTTATTTCATTATATAATGAACTTTAAATATATTAAAATTAATTACAAAAAATATATTATCGTTTTTGAAGTAAAGCAAGGGAAAATTCCCAGTTTTTTCGTAATAGTAGCCAGGATGTGTTAACTTTAAGCTTTGTTAAGACGTTATTACATTGCCAGATGAATGGAGGCGCCACGGTACATCCTCCAGAGGCTGCGATAACCTTTATAAGAGAGAATTTTGCAGTAGAGCCTTTGTTGCTGTACTTTCGCCTGTTAAAGGATAATGATGCTACAAAATGCTGTTTAACGGTATACTCCACTTTAACTGACGTCCGGTGAGATATCGTTAATTTCTATGTGATTCTTCAAGAAATATATATTTTTTAATTTTCTATTGTAACAAATGTATAAAATTTATTTATATTTTATGTATAAAAGTAGAAACTTTCATAAGGTACTCAAAATATTTTATCCTTTTTTCTTATGAGTAGAATGTATTATAGTTTAAATTCTTTGTATAATACTCAACTTTATGGAGGTTAACGTAGAATAGTAATCTATTAACTGCTTCATTTGCTTTCTATGCTTTTTAATATTTTTTTAACTGCCACTATAAATTTTCAGTATATATTTCTTATCTATATTTGTGTGAGAAAACTATATAAAAATTATATATTATTAATTATATAAATAACAACTACAAAAATATTTTTAGTCATCTATATACAAATTACAAAAGCCAAAAATATGATTTTTATAATTTAATTTAATTTAATTTTTGTCTGTCATTCTGTTATTCAGTTGCTTTTAACGTCAAAATAACGATTTTGATGAATCTTTGTGCTAAATAGCTTAGTTAAAATACACGATTTAAATTCATAGCAATTTAGATAAATAAATGACGTCTTAAAATATGTATGTTATGTTATTAAAATTTGGTTAATATGACAAGCATTTTTTGTTGACATAGAAAAATTAAGGTTTGATATGAAACCTCTGAAGGCCTCATCCTCTGAAGGTTTAGCAATAATTCCTTAGGAAAAGTATTCTGGCGTGATGAGCACTTTCTATAATTATAATAATGTCTAACGGAATGGAATTATATTATTAAATTTATATAATTCAATATAAAATGTAACAATTAAATCAATTAAATGTACCTATATACACTAAAATTCCCTAAAAATGTAATGCTTAGAAAGTTGTAGGAAAACATTTTACAGCTAATTTTCTTTTTATTTACACTCAAGCACCCTTAGTTTGTATCGCTTAAACTTTGGCGGAGTTAGAGCTTGGATACAAGAGACGACTATGAACAAAGCGATATTAATAGTTTGTATGAAATGAATATCCTTTCTGTAATTTCTTCTATATTTATTTATTTTGCAGGATAAACTGATATCTTAGTGACAGCTTCTTTATATATTTAGCCACAAAATTATAGTTAGTGAAATAACTCTTCTTGGTGACACTTTTATAAGGACAGAGAACTCATTTTAAAAAGTAGAAAAATTGAATTTAAATTTTCAGACGCACTATTTAGAATTTCTTCATCACAAGGGCCCGGGAAACCATAGACTAATAAGAAAATGTTTGTTACAAGTAAAACTATACAATTAAATAAAATAAAAAAACGAAATTCAATACAACCCCACCCGTACTCGCTACATTGTACCATGATTCATTACTTATTCAACGTCATGCGCGTCGTCTCAGAAGCTTGTAGCCACTTTGCCTTTCGCCACTTCATTATCACATTTAAACACTGAGATTTGGGACGTGTGTTTGATATTCGTTATTATATGGTATGTTAGCGGCTATGATACATATAATATGTACCAAATATAATTTTCAGCTGCAATTCATTGTTGGAGAACATTTTAGAGGCGTATATATATTTTATGACTTTTTTTTATTGTGAGAAGAATAATAATTATTAGACTAATAAATTACTATATGCGTTTATATATTTTTGTTTATTTAATGTGAAATACAATATTTTAATTTTTAGCCTGTTACCTCTTTTCTTCATATCATCTGTTCGGCGTGGTGCATGGCGTTCTGCAATACAATTTGGAGACATGGCGGAAATACAGTTAACTAAAGAATGGTCACGGTGATGACTAGTTTCAGTGATTTCCTGGTTATAAAAATGTAAATAAAAATAACGATGAGGACCGTCGCGGCGCGTAAGCGTCTATCTGTAAATGCGACGGTTTGAGGGTTTGATTCCCACTCGGGGAAGATGGATTTTTCTGTTTCCATTTTCTTCACTCTGGCAACTAGGCAAAGCGCGGCGTTGATTTCCGCCACTCAACACGCAATGCCTTGAAAAAGGCAAAAAGAACAAAGATTACAGTTTATGCGTGCGTAATAAACTCTAATCGACGTTTTTTCACTTACGTGATATCCGTTAATATAAAAGCATAAATTTCTGAAAAATTTATCATTCCACAGATAAAGGAGTATGTAGTAATATTATTGCCCGCCTACCTATATATCTATTTCCTTTATAGAAATCCGTGGCCGAGTAAAAGTGAGAAATAATTGTAACAAATATCAATATCATATACATAGTTTATATGTTTGTGCAACTACATTCTATTTTTCTCTTACATTGTTAAAAGCCATAAAAAAAGAAAAACTAAAAATAAATATAATAAAAATAAAATTAAATAAATAAATGTTTTATAACATTTCAAATCAAAACAATGTTTTTTTTTATTTTTTTGTCTGTTTGTACATTTGTACTTTAGTTAATTTTGTTATATACTTTTTTAATAATATTTCTAATATGCAATTAAAGTAAAATTAAGATAACATTTGAAGTCTAAATACAGTCAAACGGATGAAACCTACATAGAGGATGCTAATGTTTAGATAAAAAAAACAATGGTTGCCTGTAAAGTCGGTTTTACGGGCGAAGATTTTACGTGACAACGTCTTTTTCTCGGTAGAATATTTATTGATATGAATATTATTAAATTGCACAATAGGAACAAGGAATTGAATGAAAATAAGAATCGCACAAATTTTAACTATAGAAAGTATGTTTTGTTTACTAAAACATTGTACATGTAAACTTAAACTTAACTAATTCCTATTTGAGTGATTTTGTTGAGGATAGGACGATGATAGGAGAAATATGAAATGAAAGGAAGTGTTTCTGCTGTAATGTGTCTTGCGAAAGTCAAGTCGATGGTTGTTCCTTTTAACGTAGTTGACTTAGAAACGTTTGATACGCAATCAAGATTATACGCATATTTCATGAAATTGAGAAACGAGTTGTCAGACTTAATGTTTTTATTAAAATCACCACACAGAAGAATCGGCATACTAGAATCAACTTGCACGAACGGTGGCACGTACTGGCTGTTGTGAACGTACGGACCGAGTCCTTGCCATAGTAACATTCCAATATCCTGCATACTAGCTCCTGCATGAATATATAGAGCACCGAGTATAAACTTGAACCTAGCGGTGAAGTAAGTAACGTCGTATTAGCGGCGAAGCAAGTAACGTCAATCATGCACATATCACCCTTGTAAATGACGAATCTATGCACTCCACATTTTCCGATCCGAACCGAATCCGACCGATAATAGTTCGGTGACTCATCGTAACGTTACCGGGCGTTACACTTTTTCATGAGTGACTCCGAGCCGCAACCTAATTTAAGACGTTGTCACGTCAAAAACTAAAAATAAATGTATCTTAAACTATTTTTTATACTTTAAATAATGTATTAAGAAGAATTTAAGATAAATTTCTGTTGAAAATTTAAATTGTTGATAATTCGGAATATTCTCAAAAAAACATGTATCTTAATGGCAAGATAATAATATCATTATCACCATGACTTGATCACCACTATCACCATTATCATATTATCAGCCTTTGCACCCACTATTTTTATTTATATAATAAAAATATGACTCATATAAATAAAAGTTTACTAAATAAACGATTCCATTCACATAGTAACATTACAGTAGAAGAAATTAATTGCAAATAGGATTGAAACATAACGATAGAGGAGGGTAATAAATCAAAACCCTTTTGAAGAGCTATCTAGGATATTGACTAAGCTACTACATCATCAATGTATTTACCCTACCCACCGCTACAGTTATAGAAAAGTACTTTAACTAACTAAATATTTATATAAAATGTAACTAAATATTTATATTTCATAGTTTTAAATGTTGTTAACAATGTAATGACTTATGTGGAGGTTGTAATATTATCTCTTTTTCAAGTTTCGCTTTCTTAGAAACACTAGGTGTCAACATTTGTCTTTTTGCAACCTTTCCGTAATATGAAACGCTATTCTTGCTATAATCATATTTTATCACACCACATGATAACATACGATATTCCTTATATCTATAATATATATAACATCCTTATATAAGTAAAATATAGGTACGCTATATTAGTTATTTTTGTGACACGCAGCAACATATAACCATAAGTCCACGCACCAGGACTAGCGACTAACGAAAACATAACAGCGGTTGTCGTCGACAATTCACTGGCAAAATGTGGAACAATCTCTACAGGCAAATTTACTTGTAACTTACTATGAAATGTTTTCTAACATACGCAATATTTTATGGAAATAACATTTCTTGTATTGTAATTATTTAGAAAGACATTTCTATGTAATAAAAATGATAAGAAGTATGTATTTATTATATAGGGTATTAAGACAAAGACGAATATTCTATTTATGTGACACATTTTAATGAAATCCTATTAAGTCCACAAATATTAAATGTTTCAGGTACTTGATATTATAATTCAAAATAACAATGAGAAATGTCCATCAATCACATTAAATGATTATTGCAGAGGTGCCATTTTTTGTACTCATGTGGCTGTATGCTGTCCTGCTGCATGTTAGCTGGAGATAGTAGTTCATCATGAGATGTTCAAGATTTTAAATTTTAATAATATTAAATCTTTTACCTACTATAGAGCCATTATTTGGTTTGATATAGCTTAACCTAGATCCTATATATAAACATATTATGTTTTTGTTTTTATAATTTTTACAATTATTTTCAACGTTGTATTTAATATTTCATTTTAATATAGATAATAGAGATATGAAATTTATGATTATTATTATTGTGAATTTTATAATTATTATTATCGAATGTTGTACTTACACAGTACTTATAACCTTAAAATTGTATACTATAGAAAATTAACAATTATTTTTTTAAATATTTGAATAAAGAGCCCAATCTTTTATCATTCTGCATGATCGTTAATCATATAAAACCTTTACCAGGGATATATATTTAAGAATACAGAAATAACGGACAACTCCTTTTCTTATCAATTTGAACTTGTTAATTAGAAACTAAATGACTTTTAAAATAAAACTTACAATATCCACGTACTGTAACAACATGATATAAGAATAATGTTATATCAGTATCTGCACACGAATGTTGCGGACGCAGTTGATGAAAGCACAACAGTTGTGCGTACTCATTAACAACTCACACTGGAAATATAGGAATGACATACTATACTTACTCATTTCGAAGTAATTTGCATGTACTAAAGGGACCAAAACATTTAATAATATTCACCTACTACTAATATTTATTGTAACTCAAAATTCCAAAAGGGATTTAAATATATATATTTTACTATTTTGACTAACAGCTGCTGCTGCTGTGCTCACTACTAGGAAGCACTAAGTCTAGGCTGACCGATAAGGAGTTGGCAAACATGTCAGTTAAACTAGCAACTGGCAATTCACAACCTAACATCAATAAGAATGACAAAATAAATATTGTGAATATCATATTGGTCAAGAAATAGTTGCAAAAATGTTCATGAAAATGATCTACACACTATGTTACCAGATGCAAAACTGAACAATCATCGACAGTGATCCATTCACAAAAAAAACTGATTTAAGCATCGGGAGATCTATGCCGTGTGTAGATATCAATATAAGCGTGGGGAGGTAAAATACATTTACAAAATATATGTTCGAGTATATTCGAGTACAATGTTGGGTGGTACAAAGAAAAACATTTATAAATTTGAATGCACCAGAAATTGGAATGCGCCGGTGGACTGCTTGTCTTCATAGAATACGGAATCAGTACATTAGAAGAATTTTTAATATCTCACCTATATAGTACGTAAGCAAAGTAAATAGCCGTTCCCGCTGGTACTGGCACGTAATGAGATAGTAGGAAATTGGTACCGCAAAAACTGCACTGGCTGTGCAGAAACAAAAAAGGAAAGAGTAAACCACAGGCCACATAGTGGACATCCGCTCAGAAGTCCTGGAGAGAGTTGACTAAGCTGGCTTGGAACCCGAGTACGAGTAGAGCCTACTCTAAATAAAGTACAAATTTACTTACTAGGAATAAGACACTTATCACCAACTTCTGTTGATATTAATTATATAGTCAGAATTGCTATTTTGAATTACATTATCTGATTGTCTGTGACAAATTCCTTCAGATTAAATAAAATAATTAATAAATTGTAATTTATATAGTGTACACATGTAATTTAAAAATCTTTAAACTACTAACTTTTTACGACCACTTTCATAATAAATAACACATTTTTATTAAAACGATTATAAAATGTCCTACCCTATACCCCATAAAATATTCATCTAAGATTTTTTAACGTCATGCCAAAGTTCATTAGCTATTCAGAGACATTCACGAGGCAAACTTTTTGAAATGCTATATCTCATTCGAAAACTCCACTTAAGAAACAAAATTAAAATGTCTTCACTCAGTTACAGTTTAGTAGGCAGATATTATTCGTTGTATTTAATATAACTACAATAAGTACATATGAACGTATGTTAATTTTTATATAGTTACATTTTATAATCAGACGTAAAAGTAAACAATATAATTATTTTATCAATATTTGTCATTACTTTCATAAAAAAGTTAATTCTAGTTTCTATGATGACTTGACTATAGAAATAGAGAAAGAAATAGATAGAGAGAGCCTGTAGAATTGTTCTCAATCAAATTACACAACCTAGAACCTATACTCTATTAACATAGTATTCCTTTAAGCTATTTATACAATACCCCACCACTGTTGTGTATCGTCTCATAAGAGGCGGGTATCCCAAATTTTTTCGGTTGCAGGAGTGTCTTAAGTGGCTTGTATTCCACTATCATGTCAATGTAAGAAACGAGCAGCCAAATATTTGGCGATATGTTCCAGTTCTATAACACGTAAGCCAGCTTTTTATTTCTCGTAGTCCTCTTTTCCTTATTTTCTGCAACGTAGAGATTTTAGAGAAGTCCGGCAGTGGTGTCTATTTCGGTTGGTAGTATTACGAAGGCGTGGAGTCCAGGGAGATCCAATAAAATGGCACAATATTAGGCGCCCGGTGGTTTGTAGTGACCCTGAACCTAAACTTGGTTTTGCAGGTTATCTTACCGCCACTGATAAAAGCTTGTTGGCCGATATTCGAGCCGCAGTGAGAGTAGGGGTAGAACTAAATCTTCAATTGCAGGTCCGATTGGAGGCCCTTCCATCTTCTACGCCAGCGATACACTAAGGTTTGCTACAGAGCTAAATTAAATACACCCTTGCCTATGGGATCCTCCTTTTCCTAGTATTTGTGATTGCAGAGATTGCACAAAAACAAAAGAGTAATATATTACTCTTTTGTTTACTTTGAGCGTTGACTTTTGCATCATCAAAGGAATTTAACCTAAATGCTGTCCTCTATCATCTCAAATTTTTATTAAGGAAAATTAGAATTACCTATAAAATCAGTCGGTATCCCCAAAGTAAACAATATTTTACATTTTGAAACGTTTATGACACAGTAATCCCTTATATTTAATCGACACTTAGGTACCTAGATAAAGCTTACTTTACATTTTCTTTCACAAAAACTGCCTTTACAATACGGAAAAAATTAAAACATCGTCTCCTTTCACTTCAAATTTAGTCACCTTTAAAATTTTACGGACAATTTATTTTTATTCTTGAAGTTCGTTCATTTGAAAATTTCCTCTTAGAAAATTTGGAGATAATAACTCAGTAAAGCAAATTGTTATTGGGAATTACGAAAAAAAAATATTTGCTTATTTGATCAAATTGATGTTTATGAATTGGTTTTATATTACTGATTTACCTTCGAAATTCAAGTCATCAAGGTACATCACCGATTATATTTTTTTGTAAAATATAATCGGTGATGAACCTTGATGACTTGAAATATACAAAAAATGTATATTAACTACTACATTATAATAATGGAATAAATTTTAATAATACTTGTTGACTTCATCGACAGACATTATTAAAATAAAATTGACCTATAATCACGATAATTAATACAATAGCTACAGTCCATTATTTTCTTGCTTCCATAAGCTATGCCCTTAACAAAACCGTTTTCATTTGATAAAACATTTATAAAAGATGTTTCTAATAAAACAATAATATGCCACGCATATTGAGCGAACAGATTGTTTGACACAAAAATGTGAAATTTAATTTATCTCTGGACTTTGGTGAATGTATTCTTAAATATTAAACGTCGCGGAACCGCAAGAGATATTCCCTTTTAATAAAACTTCTGGCTTTTGTTTCCTTAATTGAAATCAAATTTCAAGAATGACGCAGCTGCGCGCCGGAGGCTCGTTGTAACTTCTATTCTTTCAAATTATTGATTTTAACACTTGTTATTTTTAAGTAGGCACACAAGGCTATTTAAAGTTTAAGATCCTCTTATTAAATGACGTGAAATTTCAAATTAGCTAACGAATTGAATATTTCCTTACATATAAACCTGTTGCTGTGTTGTTTTCTTAAGGTACGACGCATTATACTATAGTACTCTATGTCTAGTAATATGCATTGTAACGTCTATAATTTATATAAATTCCTATAGTGTTAATTTGGAAATGATCACATTTGCCTATTCAGTAAATAACGTAAAAAAATTATCTTAAAAAAGCCAATATTTTCAAAAACTCCTCTGATGTAACAAAATATCTTGACTTAAGTCACTGAGTAAAGAGCAATTACATATCCTAAGGGGCATTCTAAAGTTGTAAGAAGTACACCAATCAGGACCGAGTGTGTAACATTTAAGTACTTCTAAAGTACTATCAAGTATACCGCGACAGGAATTTATTTAGCACTTACCTTCGGTAACTTTTAATGGGAGAAACGTAATAATGTCTTGTCTTCAAATTAATCCCAGTAATCTTAGCTCTAAAGCGTTCAATACACGAGCATCATTTGGACGTATTTTGCAAGATCCATACAGATAATTATTAAACTAAAGAGATATATATATATATATATATATATATATATATATATATATATATATATATATATATATATATATATATATATATATATATATATATATATATATATATATATATATATATATATATATATATATATATATATATATATATATATATATATATATATATATATATATATATATATATATATATATATATATATATATATATATATATTACCTGATAATTTAATAACTACTGCTCGTCTATTTAAGCGTAGTTTAAAATAAGAATATTAGCCACGGTAACTCAATCTTCCTTCAGTTTTTCCCTACAGGTTACCATGAAAATTACCGATACAAATTACGTTTCAGCGTTATTTCCAATTTGCATTACAAATATGTAAATATATAACTAAAATGAATTAAAACGTGAAAAGTAAACCTTACATTTTCCCTAAATAAGTAGTAGAAAAACAAGAATATACTTAATTTTTCGTGTAACTAACATACATATACTTTTAAAACAACTTTTTGTTATATTTTATACGCAACTTCGTTTGCTTTTAATGAAAGCCATAAAATAATTTATACAGTAAAGCTTGTTGTTTTTAAGTATTATACATTTATTATTATTATTATTTTATAATACACTTTTCAAAAATAAAACACTATTTTCTCAGGAATATAAATAATATTATAAATAAAAATACTAAAAAAGATTACATCGTGTCATTTATTCTTTTAATTAAAAATAATTTAGGTATTGATATTATGTATGTCGCATGTATTATAATGTTATATTATATTTCTATTACTGTTATTAAAAATAGAAAATACAATTCTATTTTTAATAACAAGTCAAAATGGCAGCTAATGTCATTGCTTCTTCTTCTCTTCTTCATTTAAAGTGTTACAAGCGTGCCATTTGAGCACATTTCACTTCGCACATGTCACGTCATATGGAGAAAACATATTTGATGATGTACGATAAAAAGGAGATAATTCTTGGCGTCTGCTTGTGAAAACAACAGTTAAATTATTGTTCTATTTGAAATCCTTGTTCCTTGAAAAAAGGTACTACAAACAACTCAATAAATAAATTAATATTAATTAAAGATCGTCGAAATTCATGAGAAATTTGTGAATGTGAAAATTTCAGTTATAGGTGTGACGTCAGACCTTTTAATAAACATGCCAATTTTGTATAATTTAGAACTTAATTTTATGAAATAAATATTTATGGTGGGTTATATATGAATGAATATGTTTTTCTTGGTATATTTGTCCTCTTCAGCAGACTGTTTTTTTTTTTTTTATAATATAGGTGGCAAACGAGCTGACAGATCACCTGATGGTAAGTGAATACTGCCGCCCATAGACATTTGCAACACCAGAGGAGCTACAAAATGCGTTGCCGGCCTTATTCTATAGTATTACTTTATTTGTAACAAATATTCGATAGTTAAAAAGAGAACAAATCTCAAAGAGTTAACGCTGGGTATAATTTGAAATTACAGCCTACAAGAAACATAATAATGTACCAAAAATTCTCTTACAGTCCGTAGGTGTTAAAGTTTGATAAATTACACGTCGCTCTGCATTACAGGATCAACGCATCGTAATTTCTGTCCGTTCATTTGTATTCTGAGCTCGAAAGTCACAAACTCAAATGATTACGGTGTCATAAAATATTTGATTTAGAAGGCTTGAAAATTACATAGATTACAGGCGAATTAACGCAGTGAATCAGATATTCTCTCTGCTAAAATGTGCAGCTAAATTTCTAGTCAATATTTATCTATTTATATTTACTATATTACTAATATATCAATCCATACATAAATAATGTCTGTATATATATATATATATATATATATATATATATATATATTATATATATATATATATATATATATATATATATATATATATATATATATATATATATATATATATATATATATATATATATTTATATATATATATATATATATATATATATATATATATATATATATATTATATATATATATATATATATATATATATATATATATATATATATATATATATATATATATATATATATATATATATATATATATATTTATATATATATATATATATATATATATATATATATATATATATATATATATATATATATATATATATATATATACAGACATTATTTATGTATGGATTGATATATTAGTAATATAGTAAATATAAATAGATAAATATTGACTAGAAATTTAGCTGCACATTTTAGCAGAGAGAATATCTGATTCACTGCGTTAATTCGCCTGTAATCTATGTAATTTTCAAGCCTTCTAAATCAAATATTTTATGACACCGTAATCATTTGAGTTTGTGACTTTCGAGCTCAGAATACAAATGAACGGACAGAAATTACGATGCGTTGATCCTGTAATGCAGAGCGACGTGTAATTTATCAAACTTTAACACCTACGGGCTGTAAGAGAATTTTTGGTACATTATTATGTTTCTTGTAGGCTGTAATTTCAAATTATACCCAGCGTTAACTCTTTGAGATTTGTTCTCTTTTTAACTATCGAATATTTGTTACAAATAAAGTAATACTATAGAATAAGGCCGGCAACGCATTTTGTAGCTCCTCTGGTGTTGCAAATGTCTATGGGCGGCAGTATTCACTTACCATCAGGTGATCTGTCAGCTCGTTTGCCACCTATATTATAAAAAAAAAAAAAAAACAGTCTGCTGAAGAGGACAAATATACCAAGAAAAACATATTCATTCATATATAACCCACCATAAATATTTATTTCATAAAATTAAGTTCTAAATTATACAAAATTGGCATGTTTATTAAAAGGTCTGACGTCACACCTATAACTGAAATTTTCACATTCACAAATTTCTCATGAATTTCGACGATCTTTAATTAATATTAATTTATTTATTGAGTTGTTTGTAGAACCTTTTTTCAAGGAACAAGGATTTCAAATAGAACAATAATTTAACTGTTGTTTTCACAAGCAGACGCCAAGAATTATCTCCTTTTTATCGTACATCATCAAATATGTTTTCTCCATATGACGTGACATGTGCGAAGTGAAATGTGCTCAAATGGCACGCTTGTAACACTTTAAATGAAGAAGAGAAGAAGAAGCAATGACATTAGCTGCCATTTTGACTTGTTATTAAAAATAGAATTGTATTTTCTATTTTTAATAACAGTAATAGAAATATAATATAACATTATAATACATGCGACATACATAATATCAATACCTAAATTATTTTTAATTAAAAGAATAAATGACACGATGTAATCTTTTTTAGTATTTTTATTTATAATATTATTTATATTCCTGAGAAAATAGTGTTTTATTTTTGAAAAGTGTATTATAAAATAATAATAATAATAAATGTATAATACTTAAAAACAACAAGCTTTACTGTATAAATTATTTTATGGCTTTCATTAAAAGCAAACGAAGTTGCGTATAAAATATAACAAAAAGTTGTTTTAAAAGTATATGTATGTTAGTTACACGAAAAATTAAGTATATTCTTGTTTTTCTACTACTTATTTAGGGAAAATGTAAGGTTTACTTTTCACGTTTTAATTCATTTTAGTTATATATTTACATATTTGTAATGCAAATTGGAAATAACGCTGAAACGTAATTTGTATCGGTAATTTTCATGGTAACCTGTAGGGAAAAACTGAAGGAAGATTGAGTTACCGTGGCTAATATTCTTATTTTAAACTACGCTTAAATAGACGAGCAGTAGTTATTAAATTATCAGGTAATATATATATATATATATATATATATATATATATATATATATATATATATATATATATATATATATATATATATATATATATATATATATATATATATATATATATATATCTGTCGCTCTGCATTACAGGATCAACGCATCGTAATTTCTGTCCGTTCATTTGTATTCTGAGCTCGAAAGTCACAAACTCAAATGATTACGGTGTCATAAAATATTTGATTTAGAAGGCTTGAAAATTACATAGATTACAGGCGAATTAACGCAGTGAATCAGATATTCTCTCTGCTAAAATGTGCAGCTAAATTTCTAGTCAATATTTATCTATTTATATTTACTATATTACTAATATATCAATCCATACATAAATAATGTCTGTATATATATATATATATATATATATATATATATATATATATATATATATATATATATATATATATATATATATATATATATATATATATATATATATATATATATATATATATATATATATATATATATATAATATGAGAGATTATTAGTTGATTTGTAGTAAAATCCATTATCATTTTGTTTAACAACATTAACAATTCATTTATTATAAAATGGTCCCAAGTGAGATTTAACCAAAAAACCCTTCGATGAACGCATTTTTCGTCACAGAAAATTAGACATTTATAGCATGATAGTAAATTTCAGTCATATGTCCCTAATTACCTTGTGTCACGTGTAATAATTGTGATTTAGATACTTATTGTATAATAATTTCAATAATAATTTCAATAATAATGTCAATAATTATGTTAGTGTTTGAATTAGGCAATTTTTTCTATAATTCTCTCATGTCATTTTTTCTTAATCAATAACACAATGCGTTGTTACTTTACGTAACTTAATAAAAAGAACGTCAACGCGGGGAATGGAGTGTCTTAACACTAGGTTCCTTGAACAATCAGTTCTGTTTGTTGTTAGCGAGATGCAGCGTAAAGATAAGAAAAGACAACGGTCAAACAACGGAGAACAGAGTGTCTTAACATTAATTTAATTGAGCCTACTACTACTACCTTGCCATATGCAGGCCAGCGTAAAGCAAAACAAAAAAAAAACAAAAATGTGTTGCTATAGCTAATTTACTTTAAAAAAATAAGAGCAACAAACTATTAGGCTTCTTTTTTTCTTTCAAGTAAAGAAGTGAAACGATGAGAATCAGATGAAAATGAATCAGATGAAAATCAAACGTGAGAGTATACAGTTATATAGTGAAATAATATTATTACGAAAAAACCTGTTCTACATAAATTAACTATAGCTAATTAAAATTGCATTACACAAACATAAAAAACCTGTAAAGCTCACGCTCTAGTAAAATATTCACTTGTACAGCAACGATGAATGTAAAACATTCTTCGAAGTAAATTATTATGCTATATGCAAAGTTCAAATGTACCATAATTATCTCGCTGCCCATTGTTTTAGTTTTCCTTTTCGAAAAATATTGTGCGAAAAAATAAACTTTAATATGTACACGAATTGCCGCGATAGTCATGTTGTTTTTGCGAGTAATGTTATAATTGTTGTTACTTTACGATGTACATGACTTTTATTATAACGACAAGTCGATTTTGTAATAATTACGTTTTTACTTACATGTATTTATCAAAAATTAAGCTAATTTGCAATACCTACAGTTTTGCAGAAAATGTCATGATGACCATATTTGCTGGTTAGTGAGTTCGATGCCCACTGGGAGAGCATGGATTATATCATGTAACTTACAAATTGTTTGTAAGTTACATGAAATTGGTCAAAATTACAATTTAAAAAGACCGTTAAAAATCTTATAATTATTTTAAATTAAGTTAAAAATTTTATAATTATTTTTGACCAAAATATGACTTGGGATTTGCAGATTTTTTCTTCCCTCTATGGCAACTCCTTAACAATTATTACATTTTTGCAATGACATATTTCTGAATGTCTGACGGGCCAAATTATTTTGTATTATTAACTGACGACATTTTCATGCTCTCAGAACATCTTTTTATACTTTAAATTACTGCCCATATTTGTGTAATGTTTGTGGAAAAAAATCACTATTTTAACGATGAAATCGATAAAATTTGTATATTACTTTCTATGAGTGTTTTTTTTTCTATTATGGGTATACAATAAACAATGAACTGAACTACAATTAGTTCAACTATATATACTTTCAAAGCTTAATGTGGTCATGGCGAAAAATGGAACATAACAGTCTGAATTCTATATTAGTAGATAATGTGTGATTTAAATAGTTCTACATCTTTATATATTTTTGGATTTATTACTAGATTAATACTAAGCTAAATACTTATTGTTATTGTGAGAGAAATATTTGCAATCTTATAAGTACATACAATCTGAGTGGGGTGTAAGATATAGTTGTAGACATTTTGAATGAAAATAAATTGAAATACATGTATTTATTTCTAGTTAAGGAAAAATTTACACGGGTTGAAGGATTTGAAATAAATATTATGCTTTCTTATAA
>JAZFAU010000014.1:110000-195000 GCA_037178615.1 Dione vanillae
ATATATATATATATATATATATATATATATATATATATATATATATATATATATATATATATATATATATATATATATATATATATATATATATATATATATATATATATATATATATATATATATATATATATATATATATATATATATATCTATATATATAAAAATGAATTGCTGTTCGTTAGTCTCGCTAAAACTCGAGAACGGCTGAACGGATTTATCTTATCTTGGTCTTGAATTATTCGTGGAGGTCTAGGGAAGGTTTAAAAGGTAAGAAAAAATCGAATAATTGCCGGAAAATTTTTCTATTTCCCATACAAATGTTTTCTAAATAAAACGAAGAGTCAATTTGTAATTTATTACCGCTACATAAAGTTCAAATTCGCGTGCGCGTTGGAGGATCGCGTTCTGAAATTCAACAGAAGTGAAAGTGAATCACGAACGCGACAAAATTGCATAGTCTCAAAATACATAGTGGTCGGGTAACTTCAGCTAACTTCAGTTGTTAATCTGTCCGATTTTTTTTAATAAGACTATATTGAGATCGAAAGATAAATCTTAAGTTTTGTCACAAATTAAATTATAATTCTTAAGTTATATTTCTGAACGCAATCATAATATTTGACATTGATTTGACAACCAACTAATATGTCAATCCATCCTGTCGCATTTCAGAGCATGGAAAAGTATTACGATATCTATCTTTGTGGATACGTGCGCGAGAACTTTCTTTACTTTGGTGATCCTATGTGATAGTGACATTCCAAGTAATGTGCTTTAAGCACTTTAAGCGGGAAATTTTCTCACTTTGATTAATTACAATTTACGATGCCGAGGAGAAGACGACCTGACTTAGGTCGTCGTAGTCAATCAAATGTGCGAAGAGCTACCTCACGTGCAAACCGCACTGATGACCGGAGACAGACAGATCAAGAAAATAGTCGTATTGCTATGTCAGAATTGCGTTCTTTAGTGAGTGACAATGTAGGAGATAGGCTTAGAATGCAACGAGTTCGTGCACATCAAACACAACAACAGCAACCTAGACATAATGAAATTGAGCGAATCCGCAGACGCAGTGCTCCTGTGATTCTTGAACGAGCTACATTCCACTATGATCCGGCAATTGATTATTGTGCCGACAAATCGGTAACAATTGGGGAAATGAAAACAATTTGTAAATATTGTAAGGCGTTAAAATACAATGGTGAATCTACTGGATTATGTTGTGCTGAAGGCAAAGTAAAATTGCTACAATTGGTCCCACCACCAGATCCTTTACGCTCTTTAGTTTCTGGGATTGGAAATGATTCTAAACACCAGTTGAAGCACATCCAAATGTATTTGCTTCAGATGCTCTGGGTCGCATCTACACAGTACATCCAAATAACGATGAATGTTATTATTTGCGGTTGTTGTTGGTGAATGTTCGTGGTCCGACATCGTTTAAACAACTGAGAACAGTTAATGGACAGCTGTGTGCGACTTACCGTGAGGCATGTCAACTATTACATTTACTTGAGAACGATTCACACTGGGATGATACGCTCAAGGATTCCGTAATATCTTCATCGCCGCATCAAATTCATACATTGTTTGCGATTATCATATCGACATGTTTCCCCTCGAATCCAAAAGATTTGTCTCCCGGAGGAACCGGAAAAACATTTTTAATTTCATTGCTTTTGGCGAGGATCAGATCGCGAAATGATGTTGCTCTAGCATTGGCTTCATCTGGAATAGCTGCAACTCTGCTAGAAGGCGAGCGAACTGCACATTCTGCCTTGAAATTACCACTAAACATGCATATCACCGAAACACCAATTTGCAACATCGCCAAAAATAGCGCAATGGCCAAGATCCTACAGGTATGCAAATTGATTGTTTGGGATGAATGCACAATGGCCCATAAGAGGTCACTGTAGGCACTGGACAGAGCGTTGAAAGATCTTCGTGACAACCAAAATATTTTCGGTGGGGCCATGATTCTGTTGTCAGGTGATTTTCGTCAGACTCTTCCAGTTATTCCCCGATCAACTGTTGCTGATCAACTAAATGCATGCCTAAAATGATCAAATTTGTGGCAGTACGTAAAGACACTCCACTTAACAACTAACGTGCGAGTATTTTTGCAACGAGATGAAACTGCAAATGTGTTTGCGAAGCAGTTGTTAGACATTGGAAATAATAAAGTTGCAGTGGACACCTCGACCGGATTCATCACATTACCTACAGATTTCTGTCACATCACAGACTTAAAAGTGGAGCTTATTCAGCGAGTTTTCCCAGATATAGCGCAAAAGTTCAATAACCATAATTGGCTGGGTGAACGAGCAATATTAGCAGCGAAAAATAAAGATGTCGAGGATCTTAATGCGACCATTCAGAATTTTCTTCCAGGACAGTTGGTTTCCTTTAAATCAGTCGACACCGTAATGAACCAGGATGACGTAATCAAATATCCCACTGAGTTTTTAAATACACTGGAATTGCCTGAATTACCACCTCACAATTTGCAGTTAAAAGTAGGATCAGTTGTCATCATGCTCCGTAACATTAATCAACCTCGACTATGCAATGGAACAAGACTGGCTGTGAAAAGACTGATGAATAACTTCATTGAGGTGACAATCTTAAAAGGAAAATACAAAGGAGAGGATGTCTTGATCCCGCGGATACCGATGATGGACTTATCATTTGATTTTAAACGCTTACAATTTCCAGTACGTCTGGCCTTTGCGATGACCATAAATAAATCGCAAGGACAGTCGTTAGAAGTTTGTGGAATCAACTTGGAGTTTCCCTGTTTCGCGCATGAACAATTATACGTCGCGTGTTAGCGCGTCGGAAAACCGTCTTCTTTGTTTATTTACGCACCACAAAACAAAACAAAAAGTATAGTTAATGAGAAAGCTTTAAATTAATTAACAGACTGTATTTTAACAGTGTGTGTCTGTGTATATCAAATTTAAATTATTTCAGGAAAACTCTGTTTTCTAAGTAAGCAACATGATGTATCGAAAATAATAATAAATCTTTATGCTTTATTCAATAAATGCTTTTTTATTAAATATGGATTCGATTTGTTTGTTTTAAAATCATTTTATACAAAAGATTAGGTTTTTTTTATCGATGAGGCAGTACGAAGTCTGCCGGGTCAGCTAGTATATATATATATATATATATATATATATATATATATATATATATATATATATATAAAAGACATATATAGATAATATTCAGTTAAGTAACAAACGTGCGTAAAGTTTCTACTTAATCTTGCCCTAAACTGCTTATAAAGCGATTTCACGTTTACTTACATCCAACAATATAATTGTTTGCCTATAGATAGACAACTATAATTAACAAACATTTTGTATTAATACGTATACTAATATAAAGAGAACAATATTTGTTATAATTTTCAAAAATTATTGATTTATATTTATAACAATAAAATATTACAATTTTACAACGATATTTTTATTATTTCAAAAAAAATTTGTCACCAGTGCCAAGATTACAATATTCTCAATAACTACCTAAGACTAAACTTTATTAGGTTAAAGTTACTGTAATAAAAGTCATCAAAACATTTCAAGAACGTCCAGAAATCTCATGTCTAATTTTAAACTAACAAGTACAAATAGATTATAATACAAAACAATGGAGGCTTCATCGTAACGCAATTAAAAAGTCTTTGAATATAAATATTAAATACTTACCCGGAAACAGTTTCTTAGCGTCCCAACATATTATATAATATGTCAAAAAGCTTCTGTTTGTACGTCTCAAATTATCAGATATAAATAAGTGCTCACTATATACGTATCATAAAATGATAAAGGGAGGTACAAGTGTTTTTTGAAAAACAAAAACAAAAAACTGATTTCTCAATTGCTTCGATAGTAGATACTAAATATCTTTCATGTGAAATATTTTTAATAAATCCTTTCAGGACAACACGCATTACAATAAATTTACAGACATTACGTCTCAATATCTTATCCCACGTTTAATTATTCATGAAAAGCCATTAAAAATCAAATGTTCGATTCCTTCCAGTCAAAATCAAACCTTTAATCGAGTAGAATGTTCACAACAAAACAGTTCACAATTGCGCCATGATGATTTCAATCATTATTTATCTATTATCTCACATGTGAAGCCGAGACGAGTCGTCAGTATTACATACATATACAAAATGCATTTCATGCTCTCATTTAGAAGGAGATTGTGTGATTCTGAATGAATGTTAGCAGTGCTGCCGAGAATGCAAGATTATATAGTAATATAGCAGTAGTCACAAAGATCCGTTATGTATATATGGGGATGAATATTTCATCGTATATTCTTAATCTTATGTTTACTAGTCAAAAATTCTAGAGCGGAGCAATTATAATGTAAAATTTTATTATTAAACTTGATTTTAAACTAGCAGCTAACAAAAACAGAATCAATTAAGATAATGAAGCTAATTTAATATCACATTATGTTACTCATTTCTCGATAAATATCGATAAAGAATAATATATTATTCTTATTTACAAACACACAAAAAAATAAGAGAGTATAGAAATAAAAGTTATTTGATTGGATAACTTGATATCAAAATACATACGTAAAATATAATTAGGCTTTAGGACTAATATTGGATGATATAATGACATTTAAATAAAAATAAATGATCAACAGTTATACATTTCGAACGTTGAAATTCAATTAATAAAACAATGAGTACGTGAAAATTTTCATAAGAAGATCAAAGCAGAATCGGAAGTGATGAAAATTTTAATTATTATTTTCGAATCACGTGGACATTGTATACGTAACATAATAAATTCAACAATATTTTTTTTGTTGTAGTATAATTTTGTTAAGAAACATCCAGTTTGTGTTGTTTTTTACACATATATATACGTACAGTAAATTTCTTTATTTTTAGTAATTTCTTTATATTTGTATTTTTTTTTAATTTTTTTCTAGTCTTTATTTTTATTTTAAGTTTAACATACAAGTAATGAAATAAATAACTTTTTAACTACTCTGTCTAATGGTTAAAAGTCAAATGCTTACCCCATGTAGGTATAATTGTCAATTAATTTATAAATATTTTGTGTTCTTTTAGTTATGTATTATAATTTTATTTTATATCATAAATAAAGCTTACTCTAATGCTAATTTTATGAAATTCAAAAAACATTGTCGTTACTGATTATTGTTTAAATTATAACTTTTTTATTTGAAATATACTGCAAAATATAATAGAAATTTATTTTTCTTTTAATATTGTTTAGTCAGTATCCACCAGCATTAAATAAACAAGGAGGAATCTAGTCAACATTTCTTTATTTTATTTAAACGTTTGTAAAATTTTAAAGAAATATTTCCGCTATACCAACATCTCGCTTTGTATAAATTACGAAACCGGTAAATATAGACATAAGGTAAGCTAAATAAACTTTTATGTGCGATACATAGCGGGCACTTGTCGGCGTGCTCGTCCTTCGTAGCATCGTAGCCTTTTCGTAGCGCTTCTAGCGTTCCGAGAGTTTGTGATCGTAAGCAAACAACATTTATTTTTATTGAATAAAATAATATAAAATTATACTTAGTTCAGTTATTTTTATTTTTAGATTAATAAAACTATTTCTTGTTTGTTATACATATATTTATGTATACAGCAAACATGTAGTATTCTGTATATATTCTTTTTTTTTCTTTTTATTTATGGCGTTCTGAGCTTGCATGTTGACCATAATGCACTTCACCAATGTGTCGTTGAATGGAAAACACATAAAGAAGAATGTACGGTAAAAAGGAGCAAGTATGACACAAAAGGTGTTTAAAAGAGATCCAGTACCGTATATATAAAATTCTTCTACTATTAAGTAAGTCAAATGACGAAACAAATGAAGCATAGCTGAAATTAAAATTTATTTTACAGGGTCCGTTCACAGCATCGTGATTCGTAGCTTTCCAAGGGGAGCGTAGAGAATTTTACGTCATTTCAACGTGAGCGGAAAAAACAAAATTTTACCTTCACGTCCAAATAATGAAATTTCAGGTTATATTATACAAAATATGTTTAATTATAACTAAGACGTTATTTAAAAGGTATGAAAATAAAATCTACTACATATTTTGCGACCAATTATGTGGAAAAGAACGTTGAGCTCTACAGTTCCACTCTTTTCTTTGCCTTCCTTTATTTTAACTATTTTTAAATGTACCAACTGACCAATTATTAAAGATTTTATTTTAAAGTGTTATAAGTACAAAATACCATAAAAGATATACGTATTTTTTAATATTAAAAATCTTTTAATTTAATCGAAAAAAAGTACATATTCATTTATTTACTGGTTCATTATAGTAATGAAATATTACTCATGTATATAAATATACATCATTTTTTTAAAAAAATAATATAATAAAAAATCACATAGCAAAAGCCCATCATATAAGATTATTAAAGAAAAATAACAATATTAAAACACAAGTCGTGCGTATCATGTAGAGCGGGGGGAGGCTTAAGGGATGCTACCCTTGCATAGCGCAGTCGGTGGTCGACTCTCGACGGCGGCAGTCGTTTGTCCCACCTCCATATAAACTTGTCACGTCGGAACGTGTGTTACGAAAAATGTGAAATAAGCAATAAGTTGTCAAAATGTTTTCCTTAAGAATGCTGCTGCGCTTAATACAAATTTTGATTTTAGTTTTCATTATTATGTACTTTAACTCGATTTTGAAAATTGAAGTGAGTGCTCAGAGAGTTCAGATTGCTGGTAAGATGAATTTTTTTATTCCATTTTTTTCATGTAAATTTTATGTTGGCTTATCACATATTTACTGAGAAGTATACATTAAAAAATCTTAACGTCGTATTGTATTATTTTAAATTGATTATTGTATAATATTTTATTTTGTATGATATTACTAATATTTATTTTAAAATTTTTCATATTCTTCATTTTCCTTAATATTGGTGGTTTATTTTATTGTGGTTTATTTTATTGCTATATAATATTTTCAATTTATAATACGAAACAGTAAGAAAAAGTTAATTATATACTAACTAACTGTCATGGAATTACGAAAATAGCAAATTATCCAAATACAGGGACTTTAAAATAAAATAATATCTGATATCACATTTATATTGATACAAAAAGCTACAGAATTAATAAATTAAATTTATTATTAAAAAAATGTTTGCAATACATCAATTTATAAATGCTTGATTCAAACTTAATAGTGTTTAACTGTCTTTTAGTACACACTTAATAATTATATAAATATGTAAGAAAAATAAAATAAAATGAAAACAACAAATATTTTAATCTTTGAAAAAAAAAAAAATACAAATTATATAAACAATTTTTTGTTTTATACATAAAATACAAGAACAATATAACTTCCCTGCTTCTAGTTATGTTTTATAACCGTTTCACCTTCAGCCGTAGACTAGAGACTAAGTATTTCCTGTCTTAGAAAATGGAGTACTTATAATAATTATTAGGTATTCGCAATTAAGAGCAGTATACAAACCGTATAACAGTTCTCGTGTAAACAATAGGGCTTGTTAAATTAAATGTTCGCAAACGAAATTTAAAGTAGATGTTTCTAGAGAATTCACCAATAACTCATTGAATAGGAAGTGGTATACAAGTGTTTACCTTTGAACTGAAATTTATTTATTATTGTTTAAATTGTGATTTGCAAGTACGGTTATTCGTTCATTTTAAAAATATAAATATTTATATTTGAAGTAGACTTCAAAACCACCTGTTGAATGCTTACTTATATTTATAACTAGGTTTTGATGTACCTACAAGTTAATTTTGTTAAGAGAATTGTAAACTTTACTGACTAAATAATAACGTGCTCCTCCCTCACATAATTCAATCACAAAACAAAAAACTGTAAGAATTATAATACAGAGTACAGATCAAGTGCAAATAGTGCACTTAAAATAGTGCAAACCTCGTGCACGGGGGCACCGACATCATTATTATTTATTTATTTATCCTTTAATGTACAGTATACTCGTACAATGAGTAAACATGCAGCAAAAGCAGGCTCAATGCTACAAAGCATTCTCTACAAACCAACCTGTCATGTGTAAATAAATGTTGAGGTGTGCCTAATAATCGATATCTCAAAAAATCTATTAGTAATACGCAATTATAATTTTTAAATTTTTATAAATAATAATAAAGGTAAAATAATATAATTAAATAAACATTTAACATATAATAATTTTGAGTAAACTGAACAATTATGAGTTAGCAAAAATCAAATATTTCTCTTGAAGCTTGAACGACTCCCTGGAGGGAGAGCTCCTGTTAGACTCATGTAAATCATTCTATAACCTGACGCCAGTATCAGCGAATGAGTCAGACATAAAGCCAGTATTGTGAATAGAAGTGGAAAGTGCAAAATTTATTTGGGATAGTAAAAATTTAATATGTAAGAAATCAAGGAATGATAACTTGGAAGAAAGATTTGAGGAAGAATAAGGGTTTTAAATAAAATCGAGTGAAATAGGCAGAGCAATCTGGATTACCTACAATCAGACATAGTAAGCTAACCAAGCTGCTTCGTAATAGGTCAAATATGGTCATGCAAGCGAAAGCACCATTCATGCAACAAGCATCACCTTCGAATAATAGGTAGCAGCAGCGCATTGACTAATAAAATTTTGGCTTAAAAATCAAATCATATGAATTGTGAAATATATACGCTGTGTGAGATATCAAAAATATAGGCATTTCAACTATAATTAGTCGTCAATTATAATACCGTAACCGCACCTCTAAATATAATTTTTGGCAGAGTACTGTAGTCAGGTCTGGCCAGTTGACAAGAGCTTCCAATGATTTACTGACTGACTTGGTTAGCATTAACTTTTACATCATATATAGTTGTTCATTTCAAAATTTATTTATATATACAAGAGTATATTTCGAATAACCACTTTAAAAATAATAAAATAGAAAAATTGTTAGAAAAAAGCAGAATTCAAAACTTAGAAAAATATTGGTCAAAAAAAGGGAAGGATCTATCCGTCACCGTCCGGGGCCGGGCCTATAGGAAGAGGAGCTCCGAAGAGCGCTAGGGACTTGCGACACAAGTGTAATTTTAAAAGGCCCTTTTAAAATACATAAACGCTCTCCTTCACTGTTAAAGCTCCTCCCACTACCTAAACAATTTTTAAATGATTCTACCAAAGCCGTCTTTGAAGTGCGTTCTAGAAATTAATTAGCAATAGTTCTAAACAGGCCGAGATCTTTTAGTAAATTATAGAGAGATATTGCTGTTATAACTCTCGCTCCTACTTCAATCGCATAGCTAAACTTTTTCATGATTAGTTCGTTAGTAAGATCGAAATATTTATAAAGTTTTAGATGGTGACTTTTCGGGATATTTGTTTCGCACGGAACGGTAAGTAGGATGCGAAAATAAATAAAAGTATCTGGTCTGGATACAACTATCCTCATACTGTTTCTTCGTACGTCTTCATCAAAATTGTTCAATCAGGAGCTGGAACCAATATGGAGAAAGGCCTGTGTGTGGGTTTTTTATGTTACATATTGCGTATCTATTTCATAACTTTCTGTTGAGGAAAATAATACAAATAAAAATTGACAAATTTAAATTTGCTACTGCGTCTACTCATTTTGTATAAAATTTTCTATAAATAATTTTAACCAATCAACATTGAGATTTCCTTACTTGCCTATGTATATCCTGCAAGTTCTCACTATCTATCAATTTTTAAGAGGCAAAGTAAATGAAATACGATTAACAAGATATTATAAACTTAAGTTTGCAGTCAATTTGTACAAAACTAACTAAAATATAAATTTGTAATGGGTTTAATGTAGATATTACTTGTATTTATTTTTATGATTTTTAAAGAGTTAATTCAAATTGAGGACAGAAAGAAAACTTAAAGAAAACATATAAATGTTTGAACGCAGCGGGATTTGAACCGCGCCCTCTTGCGAACCGTGCAAGCGCTCTGACCACTGAGCTAAGCGTTCTTCACCACACTGCGTCGAAATTCTTACATGCTTTATACAACTTATTTTGTTCAAATTTTTATATGTTTTCTTTAAGTATTCTTTCTGTCTGTCTTCAGTGTGGCTGAGCACTTTAAAAATCACAAAAATATTTAATAAAAAAATAGAATTCTCTCTCCCCAAGCGATTGTTCTTTGTAATAATCTTTGGGTAACGAAAATTTATAAAAATATCCTTGCAGAGATTCGACGCAGCGTGGTGAAGAACGTATTGGCTCAGTGGTCAGATCACTTGCACCGGTGCAAGAGAGCGCGGGCTCAAATACCACTATATTCAAATTTTTATATGGTTTCTTGAAGTATTCTTAGTAATTGTATTGTTTAAATAATAAAACTGAAAAAAATGACTCAGTGACAAAGATTGGTAGTTTTACTTTCAGGATACTATTCAAGATTTCACGATGTAAAGTAGACCATCTTCTTACTGTGGCTTATTAAAAATAGCATAATTTTAATATATTATATATTTTTATTAAATATGTACTTAATATGAGTACAGAATATGGTTACAAGCAAAATATACATAACTGTCGTTTATAAGTAAATAATTATTAAATGGAAACGTTACAATCAACGAGAAAATTAAGCAGAAATATGTAATTTCAGTATATTTATAATTTATATTATTTGTTTCAAAGATTGAAGAATCACTGTTTAAATTTAATATAAAAATACTTAGTTTTAACTCTTTAATTTAAAGGGTTAAAAATATTTCCTTAATAAGATTTCATACTACACTAACTTATCATATACTGTTTTTTAGTATAATATATTAAAGTACATTATAGTATAATATATTAAAGTACATTAAAGTACATACATGTATAATAATACGGAAAATATTAAATTATATGAATAATGTTAACAACAATTTAAAATTTAATGTATCTATAGTAGATGTAAAATGAAATTTATATAATCTTAAATTATTTAAGTGGCGTAAGCAAGCCGACTTAGGGATCAAGCAAGACAAGCTACATGAATATTTAATTTTGATACCGTTAATCAACCGATCCGGTGAGTTTCTCTAGAAATATTTCGCTAAATAATTAAAATTTTCAATTAACTATAAAATCATCAATCATCCATCTTAACATGTTGTGTTTTAAATACGTACATTGATTTAATTTTTAAACTTAAAAAAATACAAATCAAAGTCTGTATTTTATTTTACATATTTATTATTTATGCAAATACGGACTTAACCAAAATCGTTCATGTTTTATAATAATAGGTAAAGTAACGATAGCTAAAAATGAGAATTGATGAGAAGCAGTGTCATGCCCTTATTTGTAGGCAAAGAATTCACGGAATCTGGAAGCAATCAGTTTGATTAGCTTAGATGGTAAAGTTTAAGAATTGGAAGAAGGCTCAAAAAGCTTGTATGAGAGGACCAACGCGCCTCAAGACCTGGAAGATGGTACAAGATATTGCTCTGCCACAATGTAAAACCTTTAATGTTTATTTATAGAGATCATTAAACCTACATATGTATGTGCGTGTGGGATCTGACACGTCGCCATGGTTAGGCATTCAATTAGGTATCACATACGCCATGTCAACTTGGCTGTTTATTACAATTAATATTTTGGGTGGCTTTCTCCAAGTAGTGAAAACATTTGGTTCTTAGAAAAAGGATTTATATTATACAAAGCCTTGATTAAGTAAATACATTTTATTAAAAAATATTCGACTAATCTAACCTAACCTAAAACTAGATATATTTCTATAAAGTCTCTCGATAGGGGATCGAGAGACTTTTTAGAACCACCCTACTGCGCCACATCGACCTTAAATGTATGTATACATTTATTTCTATTTATAAAATTTTGATAGTATGGAATAAAAATGTAAATAAAATAATTTTACAGTTTAACATTTAATATTTTCAAATAATATATAAACAATATTTTCTCTTTGTAAAAATATTTTCAAAATATTGAATACTTGATATTTATACCTATTCCATTCATTTATACCTATAAAATACATTTCAAGAAATTTTAGACACTGTATCTATAAAAAACGTACAATCGAAATACAGTTATTTAAGTATACAAATAAAATGTAGAATTTTTATATTTTGAAATTTAAATGGTAAATTGAAAGCTACACTTTTAAAACGTTTGTTAGTAAAGAACTGATCAATCAAATAGGTCAATTACACGTGCATATTTGCTTGTTTCCCAACAGCCAGCCAATCTTTGTGAATGCTATTCTATGTTCTCACTGCTAAAAGTCCATAGTAGTTGGTATCCAGTGCAATTAGCATGTACATAAACGTTGATATCTAATAGTACGCTTAGCGTCGTTAATGTCCCCGTTAATTAGCGTGTATTATTATGTGAGGCTGTCATGCCTCAGTAGCACAGCGTCTGACTTTTAGTTAATTATACGTAGGTCATGGGTTTGACAGCCATTATTGGATCATGGAGAGTTATTATGATTTATTTTTCAATATTTATTATTTTGTTGTCTAAACTTAAGAAACTTTAGGTTTCATCTGCCATATAAGTCATTAAGTTCAAAATAACTTAAGCTTCAATTATTTTGTTTAACAAGAATAAAAAAGCCCTTGAAAAAATATATAATTTCTATTTTTTCAATGGCTTTAAATCTTTTCCGTATAATTTTATAATTTCAATTTTAATTTTTAACTTCACGCTTTGTCTCGCTTATAGCGAGCAGGAACAGAGAACCACCAGGAATTAGGAACCCATATTTTAAAATATTTTGTTCCAGTGTGTTCATATACATACTTACATAATTCTGAATAAATAACTCGTATCTAAACATTTATAATCAAAAAAAATAATAGCTATTTAATCTTAGTTTCACACTTTATCCCGCATACATCCCGCATAACAGGCTAGACAGAAACAATGTAGTATTAGTCCACTTCACGTAACTCAACGCGGCAATTTTGAAATAGTATAATATTTTACAATAGCTATCTATATAAATATATATTGGAGTAACGCCAAAGAACAAAATGAGAATACATTATTATTTATAGTTGTTGTTGCTAGATTTATGTGTGGAAAGGAATATATCGCCTCCAACATCTTATGTATAAGCTTACTACATAAATAATTTAAAAAAGACTATTTGGCTCTACATTGGCAATCTGGAACTGGGTTATGATTATATGCAATAAATGAGATAGCTATCTCACAGTTTTTATGGCAAAAATTTTGAAATAAATCCGTCTTTTTAATCAAAATGCATAATATAAAACTAATATTGATATTAAAATCGTGTAAATGTTTTGGATTTATTGGTTTAAAAATGTGTGGATAATTTAATATTAATATTCAGATTGTGTAATTAATAAAAAACAAATTTAAATAGAGGAGAGAAGAATTTACGAAATCAAATATGTACACTTTGTGCATTATAATATATAACTATACATATTAACATACATACATGCTCATATGTATACAGGTTTTAGTAATTTATTTATTTATTTAATATGGAACTCCAACAGAGATACATGTGTAATGCAAAAAAATACAAGCTTAGAAAATAAATACCAAATGTACCTCCAATTATAGGTGTACACAACATGCACTAATAAAGTAATCATTATTTTATTATTATTTTATATTTTTAACGTTATAAAACACATGGAAAGTCGTTTTATAACAATGGTCGGTGGGTGACAATCTCAAATATCTTAAATTCTTAGTAAAAAATACCTTTGAAAACATCTATCATGATGATATCATACAAGATACCGTCAATATTCAATTTTACTAAAAGGTTTTAAAATTTTTTATAATATTATTTTTTAGAAAACCAGCGTAACATTTTTACTTTTATATTCTTTTATGTAGTAAGCGACAAAATTGAATAAAGATATTTTAAAAGTTATGATATTTGTTTTGATTTGAATTTGCTATAATAACTTCTGTTATATATATATATATATATATATATATATATATATATATATATATATATATATATATATATATATATATATATATATATATATATATATATATATATATATATATACATATATATATACATATATATATATATATATATATATATATATATATATATATATATATATATATATATATATATATATATATATATATATATATATATATATATATATATATATATATATATATATATATATATATATATATATATATATATATATATATATATATATATATATATATATATATATATTATGTGTGTGTGTGTATATAATTCTTTTATTCTCTTTATTCTCCGGCATTTCTCGGAAAAATCTGTCTGTCATCTCAATATAAAGGCCAATTTGTACTATTGGTGTTAAACATAACATCAAAAAGTTTTTACAACTTAAAAAATACGTAATGGGCGATATGCCTCTTCAATCGTTACAATATATGAGAATAATTTTTATTGTTTTCTAAATCATTTACGTAAGGTGATGGTTCAATAATTTCTAAATTCGATAGATATAAGAACTTTAGTTTTTTTAGCTCCAAGCTTTATCCTGCACATGGGGCAACTGGGGAAACTGCAGCAACCGTGGAACCTAGTGTTAAGACACTCCGTTGCTTAGTCCATGCTTTCTCCGTCCGTGCTTTCCGCCTTTTTCGAGGCATTGCGTGTTGAGTGGCGGAACTCAACGTCGCACTTTGTCTAGTTGTCAGAGCGAAAAAAATAATAATAGAAAAATCTATCTTTCCCGACTAGGAATCGAACTCAGAAACCGTCGCGTTACAGGCAGACGTTGCGCCTCTGCGCCACGACGGTCATCAAACTTTTTTAAGTCATGGGCAGTATCTATATTATTAGTGATCATTTTAAATAGTAAACTATCTTTGAATAATATTTGTACTTTGTTTGGAGGATCAATTCAAAACAGGCTTATTTTTAGCGAAGTGGAAAAAAGCAATTGCATGTGACATTTACCACGTCACTTTTTAAATTGGAATCCAATATTACTTTACAATTGTTATAAAATGTTAAAAATGCAACAAAACAAAGAATATGGATTCGATTTGCAGAGCATTTATCATAAAAACTATATTAAAAATACTAATAATAAATAATAAATGACAATAAAATATAAAAACATATATTTTTTTTTTTTTAGCTTCACGCTTTATCCCGCACATGGCAGGGTAGGCAGAGGGAACTGCAGAAACCATACGAACCTAGTGTTAAGACACTCCGTTACTTAGTCCCTGCTTACTCCGTCCCCACTTTTCGCCGTTTTCGAGGCATTGCGTGTTGAGTGGCGGAACTCAACGCCGCGCTTTGCCTTAGTTGCCAGAGCGAAGAAAATGAAAATAGAAAAATCCATCTTCCCCGACTGGGGATCGAACCCAGAAACCGTCGCGTTAGCCGCGTTACAGGCAGACGTTGCGCCTCTGCGCCACGACGGTAAAAACATATAAGAAGAAGAATTTCGACTCAGCGTAATAAAAGCGCAATATAGTGGTCAGAGAGCATGGACAGTTTCGATGAGACACGAGTTCTATTCCCGCTGCGTTCAAATTGTTTTCTCTTAATTAATACTATAATCGTATCATAAAATTATGTTCAAATATTCATTTTAAGTAACTATATCAATGAGAAGGAAAAATAGATATCACGCCAACTTTTTCACAGTAATTAGATTAAACTATTATCAACCAAGTAATGAATACTTCCGGAAATCTTCAATCGATCATACGATACGTGTTCCATATAATGATTAACTAAGCTCGTTAAAAGGGTCTGTCTTTAATATGTCTATAAGCTAAATTTAAATAAATAACAAATATATCAATAGAATATAAATGGCGCAGGCCGTCTGCCTGTAACGCGACTAACGCGACGGTTTCTGGGTTCGATCCCCAGTCGGAAGATGGATTTTTCTATTTCCATTTTCTTCGCTCTGGCAACTAAGGGAAAGCGCGGCGTTGAGTTCCGCCACTCAACACGCAATGCCTCGAAAACGGCGGAAAGCGGGGACGGAGTAAACAGGGACTAAGTATCGTAGTGTCTAAACACTAGGTTCGTATGATTCCTGCAGTTCCCTCTGCCTACCCTGCCATGTGCGGGATAAAGCAGGAAGCTAAAAAAAAAAGAAAAAAAAAATGCATATAAATACATATAAATAACTACCTACTTTTTCAGTATTTCTATACATAGAGATGTTGCCTTTTAAATCATTTTTAAAAAAGATAATTTAATTTATACAAAATATATACAGCACTTATGTTTTGAAACAAAAAGCTTTTATTAAGTTTCACTTGCGCCAGCCACTATCTATTTGAGTCTATTTGATTTAAATTGTTGCTATTAACATTTGATGCACCTGATTGCTGATTATTTAAAATACCCAATACAAATTTTATAGTTTGATGAACATGCAATTATGCATAATCAGTATCGTTGCAAATCTAATAGGGAGTTAGTATGTAATTATTGGTACACACACATAATAACATGGTGTATAATAATTTTGTTCAATCACAATTTGCAATATATAGATTTTAGTTGGAATATTTTAGATTTAAAATGAAAATTAAATTTCAGCAAAAAAAATCTCTTCATCTTCATCAAAATCCAATGAAACATTTGATATTAAGTATCCTACCAAAGTTCCGTCAACCGAAGCGTCACTAGTGGGTCACAACGCATAAATCAAGGCGTAACTGACGTTGTGCTAAAAGCCGATTAAAAATTTAAGTTTTATTTTATTTGTAGAGTATATATCAAGTCGCGCTCAAACACAATAGAATGGTTCAGAAAGAGTGAAAATATTTTGATTTATGGATATGTATAGGTTTTCGTTTAGGAAATGTTTAATAAAAATAACATTAAACTGCTCTTCGTAAAAAAAGGATAGTATAAAAAATTATTTCTATAATAATTCATCTATTATAAGTTATATTAGGTAAATAAATCTTCCAATACGAAATCAAAAAATAAATTTATGATTTTAAAAGTATTAATGTGAGATAATTACCAGATTCGATTTTCTAATTAGAATTGAATATAAAATTAATATTTTACATCAAATTTCACACTTTCTCCTGCTCGTGGCAGGGTTAGCAGAGGAATTCACAGAAACCTAACACTCCGTTGCGTGTTATTGAAATACCAAATATCTCGCAAGGCGGAGATCAAAAAACAGAGTGTCTAGTGACTAGTTTCATTCTGACTAACCGTGAAGCTATGTTGTACTAAATAAATTGTATACTCGAATTAAATCACAAGACAGATTTAAATATAACCTACATACCTTATATTCATACATGTACATAATTTTGAAAGCTGATCAAAGTTGCGACGAACTTCATCAGTTGGGATTATCGGATCGAGCAAACCTTCGAAACTGCCGAGTTATTAAAGGACCTACTAGGGACGAATTTCAGAGATTTTGGAGAAATAATTATCAAGATTATTACAAATTATTGTGGTTACGACATTATTGTACTTATTTATATCTTCAAAACATTTAGCAATGCAATATGCAAGAAAAATTATTGTACGATAATAACAGTATTAGTGTACCTACAACTGTGGCACGGTTATTACCGTCCACCTTAAAAGTGTTTTTCTCACAATAACATGGCACTAATTGTTGTAAATATATAAAAAAAAATATTTATAACAATTAATTCAAACACAAAGCAAAAACAAATAATTATAAAACTAACGTAAAAAAGACAAACCATCAATAAAACTAAAGCATGTGTGTGCGTGTGTGGGTATGTGTGTGTTTAGATGTGAGAAAGAATTTAAGTCTGTTGTTGTATCTTGGCGGAGAGGGACGCGAGGGTCTACGACCAGACTCGCGCCCTTCGTCAAAGCGGCGGAAGTGCGTCCTACCCTGCCAGCGTCCTCGAAGCGGTCAGGCGGCAGGAGCAGCGAAGGGCACACACGACGTGGTACGCCCGTCTCCGCGGAGATCGGTACGCGCACAAACGTGTCGTGAGTGCGATCATGCCAGCCTTCGAGGCCTGGATGCGAAGGAAACGACGAGTCACCTTTCGACTTACACAGGTACTGACCGGTCACGGTTGCTTTGGAAAGTACCTGTGTAGAATCCGACGCGAGGCGACGGCGATTTGCCACCACTGCGGGGCGGACCAAGACACTGCCCAACACACGCTGGAGGCATGTCCCGCGTGGACCGCGGAGAGGCAAGTCTTGGTCCAGCAAATCGGGCGATATCTCTGCCTGCCAGCAGTCGTGTCGGCGATGCTACTTAGGGATTCGGCGTGGGAGGCCGTAGTCAACTTCTGTGAGTCCGTCATGGTCCAGAAGGAGACTGCGTAGCGGGCTTGGGAGAGGGCCTATCCCGCCCGGCGGAGGCGACCTGCGGGTCGCCTTCACGGCCTCCAAGCCCCAGTGCCCGGGGCGGAATAAATAGGGCACTCCCTCCGGCCGTGGGTGCCTGAGATGGGGGTCTCACGCGTCCGTTTTCATACAACCGAGAGGAAGACCGCAGTCCGGTATGGCCCCGGACTGCCGGTGTACGCACCAGCGAGGGGTGCGAGGAGGGCGAGACCATCTTCGCCCTCCTGAGAATGGCTCCGCAAGCAACGAGCGGAGCAACGCACGGGAGAGGCCGCGGACGTGCTGCGAAAGCGATCCCGTAGCCTCTCCGTTTTTCCGTGCTGTGGCGGCCATCGCAGGGGGTTTTAGTGAGTACAATCCGGTCTCCCCCCCAGGAGTCGGGTATCTATGAAGATTTCCCCCTGCGTCAACAAAAAAAAAAAAAAAAAAAAAAGAGAAGTCTGTTGCTGTAAATACATACGGTTTTTCGTCTCATCATAATTTAATGTTAACAGCCAGTCGTTTAATTTTATTAATTCTGCACTTTTAGAGTGAAAGGGATATACATATATTATGTTATTCGTTAACCTTACTATATGTAGTAGAACTTAAATGTACATAAAGTCTCAGTACATTAATTCTGCACTTTTAGAGTGAAAGGGATATACATATATTAAGTTATTCGTTAACCTTACCATATGTAGTAGAACTTAAATGTACATAAAGTCTATTTAAGGAAACCAAATGTCTGCGTTCAATCGGACAAGTTTTATCAGATTTTTGTTGTGATGTAAAGCTGCTGTAGTCAAACGAAATACTGTTGTGCTTCCATATGATTGTGTACAAAATGAATAATTGTCGAACAGTTAGTACATTACAAACCTGGTAAAATTCTGCAGATGGATATCGGATACGCTTAAAAGTCGTCATTTTTAAAATACATCTTTGGGCTCTCTCCTATTGGAGGATTGATTATTTTGATGCTCCTTCTCACGTTAGTATGCAATAATCTTTTAAATATTGACAAGTGAAAAATATATACAATTTCCTTATTTGAGGTACCACCACATTTATATGTTCAGCCCGAGGAAGTTTTTCACTCAAACTTGTTTATCCTGGTCCAAGTCGCGTTTGTGTGTGGTAACTTACTCTTGATTAATTATGATTTTATCGATCAAAACCATTTGCATGCGGGTTTAAAAAGACCACCCCGCTCTAACTAGCTTAAATCAATGCTTACAGATACAGTGTCAACATATATATATATATATATATATATATATATATATATATATATATATATATAATATATATATATATATATATATATATTATATATATATATATATATATATATATATATATATATATATATATATATATATATATATATATATATATATATATATATATATATATATATATATATATATATATATATATAATATATATATATATATATATATATATATATATATATATATATATATATATATATATATATATATATATATATATATATATATATATATATATATATATATATATATATATATATATATATATATATATATATATATATATATATATATATATATATATATATATATATATATAATATATATATATATATATATATATGTAATATATATAGATAGATTATAGATATAGTAGAACAAAACTAGCTTACTTGCGTATTATTCACGTGTGTAGTAATTGTTAAATATGTTTCTTTTGTTTCATTATTAGTATTGTAAGATATAAAATAAATAAGACATATCTGCGCCATTGTTATTATAATGTTATTAGGCTTTTATATGTGCTGGTTACACTACTGTCCTCTCACATTATGTAATAAGCTATGCAGTTAGTAATTGTTTGTAAATGTATATTAAAGTTGTTATTGAAATAGTAAGCTTAGGTATTAATAAGTAAAAAAAAAAAAAAGTTAAAAAATAATAGCCTTAACATCAATACAAAATGCTTTAGCTTAATAGAAACAAATAGAACAAAACACCATACGTTTTATTTTTATCTTTATCTGATATAGAAAATATTTACAAAATGAAATATTTTCATCACACTGAGTGTGAAAACGGAATCAAATATTCAGAATCAACCAATACGAGTGATCCTTCACAGACACAAAGTGTGGACTGGAATGTATAGTCCGCTTAGTTGAGCTTAGTACTCGGATTGTACAGAAAAAATTTTCAGCGATAGTTTATTCCATATTACACATATATTGTATTTATATATATATATATATATATATATATATATATATATATATATATATATATATATATATATATATATATATATATATATATATATATATATATATATTTATATATATATATATATATATATATATATATATATATATATATATATATATATATATATATATATATATATATATATATATATATATATATATATATATATATATATATATATATATATATATATATATAATATAGATATATATATATATATATATATATATATATATATATATATATATATATATATATATATATATATATATATATATATATATATATACTTGCGCTTATATTAATATACATACATACATCAAACTTGGTCTTCGCGTGAAAGCGAATCCTATTCTATCGCCTCTATTCTGGTACAAAGTATCAAAAATGCTATAAAGTGAAATACACTAAATAATTATTAACAAATGGATATTTTGAATTTGATACAAAAGTATTTGGTCTCTTACGAAATGCTAGAATACTGTGGGATAACTCCTGTGGAGTTGTCCTATAATTATTCTCTGTGGCAAGCTCCTCAATACTCAAGTGGAGATTATTGTTGTTACTCAACACGAAGACAAAGCTTAGCTATTACTCGCAAAACTTTAAATGAAATTAGCAAATATCAAACTATTGGTACGATATTTGAAATACTATTTATGTACTTGTGCTATTATTTAGAAAAGCTACTTGATCAATGTTATAATAAGAAAATATAACAAATATATATATAATAAATGTGTAAGTGTATTAGGACCGTCTTGGTGCAAAGGCGTAGCATATGCCTCTAAACGCGATGATTTGTGGGTTCGATTCCCACTCCTGGAAGATGAATTTTTCTATTTCTATTTTCTTCACTCTGAAAACTGAGAAAAACGCAGCCTTGATTTCCACAGGCACTACCTCGAAAAGGGGGACTAAGGAACGGAGTGTCTTAACACTAAGTTTCTGTGGTTTCTGCAGTTCCCTTTGCTTACCTTGCCATGTGCGTATAAAAGCGTGAAGCGTGAACATAAAAATTGTCCATCATAAAAAAATCTATCAACATCTACTTTATTAGATGGCTGTCTTCTCTTTTTTAAGTTATCTTATTGAATACTGCCCACCTTTTAAAAAGAGAAAGAGAAATTTAGTTTGTGTTGTTTAGCTTGATTGATTATAATGGATTCAGTATACCATGTTAATGCTCTCATAGTTCTTTTATTTTTAACTACTTTACTTAAATTGATTCCTACTTATTAATATTTTCAATGCTGAATATCTGGTTTTTACAACGCATAAATTCGGTTGTGCGAAATCTGTCAGTCGCCTTGTAATACATTAACATTTCAAAGCTCTATTAGTTTAAGTCGTTTAAGTTTTTATACTAGGTAGGTAGAAAAAATGAGTTTTACATATTCAAGATATGCTTTAAAAATAAAAAAAATATTGAGTCTTCGGCGTTCGTCTACGACTACGTCTGTAAACATGACGGCTGTATATTCAACTACCATTAGAGGTGAATTGTTTATCTGCTTTTTTGTCCTGCGCCACTTAAAACGTAATGTTCTGAAAAAAAAAATATAACTGCCTATGCGATATATGTGACATTGCGTGAAGTTATCGATAGACTTGAAAATAAGCTAAAAGTGAAGATGTAAACGATCCTACTAGTCAAATTAATTAATTAATTGCCCCGTTTCGAGTTCTATGGCTTCAGGGGAAAATTGTAGCAGCATTCTATTTTTTTAGCATTATATTTTCTAAATAAAACAATTTAACCGGATTAATTGCGTATATTAACATATTTTTTGTGAAACCCGACGTCTCGAGGACATTTCGTTTCGAACACTTTAGTAGTCCGTGGTCACGGGTAGACTGAGGTGGCATTTGTCTATCATTTGATATTATTATTATATGACCGCCAACGGTTTCTGAGTTACTGCCCTGGATTCCTGCAAAATGAGCTGACTGTATCCTGTCCTCTGGTGTAGTGTGTTTGCCATTTTAAAGTTTTTATAAGTGAACCTTAAGTGGTAAAAGCTTCCAACCGCCTTACTTATTGAAATTAGGATATTTTTGTATTTCAATAGCCTCGCGGAACATTCTAGGAATATATTTATTTTCCTTAGCGAGTATATAATGTTTATCTAACCTATTGTAAAGGTTAGGCTTGTTGATGGAGTGCCTACAGTATCGAAGATCTTATTATATTTTCTATTTAGCAGCATTCTATTTTTTCATTTTTTAGTGAAAATCAATTTAGTAATATTTCGGATCAATTTTGAATAATTTTGGAGAAGCAGTGACTAAGCAACGGAGTATCCTAACACTAGGTTCATATAGGTTCATATACACTATGTTCATATACACTATGTTCATATACACTATGTTCATATACACTATGTTCATATACACTAGGTTTCTGCAGTTCCCTGTGTTTACCATGCCATATACGGGATAAAGCGTGAAGAATCAATTTAGTGAGCATGTATTAGTTATACCAGCCATCAAAATTTTTAATTTTTTTTTGTAGCTTCACGCTTTATCCCGCACATGGCAGGGTAAGCAGAGGGAACTGCAGAAACCATTTGAATCTAGTGTTTAAGACACTCCGTTGATTAGTTCCTGCTTTCTCCGTCTCCGCTTTCCGCCGTTTCGAGGTATTGCGTGTTGAGTGGCAGAACTCAACGCCTCACTTTGCCTAGTTTCCAGAGCGAAGAATATGGAAATAGAAAAATCCATCTTCCCCGAGTGGAAATCGAACTCACAAACCGTCACGTTTACAAGCAGAACCTAAGCCTCTGCGCCACGACGGTCCTCTATTATTTACACTGACTAAATACTGTATTAATAAGAAAAATATAAGGCAATTCAAAACATAAAATTATAATTTTGTTACTTAATATAGAAATATAGACCATCGCTATTTTGTTAAATTTGCTTTTTGGTTACAACATAGTACTAATAAAAAACATGGCATGGATTTTCACTCCTTAATACGTAATAATTCGAAATCGAGTGTTTTTACTCTCTCCGCCCATTTTGCTTAAAAGTAAGAGAAGTTACTATATATACCACCTTGTTAATACCTCTGTCGTATATATTTCTTTAAAATTACGATTATATGTATACTATTAATAACATTATTTGAATAACGCCAAATGATTAATATTGTAAACTGTATTAACATTGGATTTTGATTATCATTTTCATATTGTGCTATGAAATAATTATGTTTATATTTGTTTTTGAAGTGCAATGAAATGTGTAATAATTTAAGCTGATGCAGATAATTAAGTTTTATTATATAAAGATTAGTGTGGTGGCAGTGTTATATTCAGTATATTTTGTCGTAGTACAGCTTCTACAATACGATGACTTTTACTTACGATAAAAGTAAAGTAAAGATGTTCTTTTATATGGCGGCGTTGAGATCTGCCTTTTAACATGTAGTGTTTTAATTCAGACATATGACAAAGAACATAATATATTGACACTAGGTGTTTAGTGTCTTTTAGTGACTTACAATTAAAACTAAAATCACTGTTGATGTATATTATATAATAAATTAATTGATTTATAAAATTTTGCTGTTTTTAAATTTTGGCTGATCTAAAATTTACAGATTTTTCCTATTTAAAGTTCTACATTTTTTATATTCTTTTTCCTTTGACTATTCTTGTTTTAATATTTTGTAATGAAATGAGATTGAAATAATTAATTAAATTATATTTAAAACTCATTATTTATTTGTTTCAGGAAATATGCGACCGCCGATTGAAATTCAACACGGAAAAGGTTTGTGATAGATATTACTCACATAGTAATTATGAATTAGACACGCAAAAATTTTTTTTTCAAATTTAACATACACAAACATATCACGACTTGTTATAATATTTATCATGACATTTATCACACATTACATAATCTATAGGCCATTATCACTAATTGATTTAAATATGCCTTTCATATGTTTATAAGTCCAAGTTTAAATATTAATAACCAATAAATATTTCCACACTCCGACCACTAGTACTAATTAAGTTTCACCAAATATCGGATCTAGTAAATATTTGCGTGGGTGTTGAGATTTGAAGTTAAAGAGTATTAGAATTTACAATGACCCTTACACCAAATACCAATTATAAAAACCAACGGCCTAATACTTGTTTATGTATTTATAAATACTTCTAAATAGTTCTTACGATCTTTCAACAAGAATTCCTGTTTGTCACAACCACGCCAAGGTCACGTATACTAGTTTCAAATGTTTCTCTCGAGACCAACGGCTTAGAAGGGTCATATTGTGCTAAAAATATTTTAGGTAAATAGGTATCTGTTAACATTACTTTTACATCTATAAGTGTCGATAGATCTATTAGATTCTTCCATAAAAATATAGACCAGGAGTATCATATAAAACTCATTTCTTAATTAATTTTTCAATAAAATTTACAGCAAACTTATATAACTTCAATTAAAAATATTTTTGATACTTGTCCTTTTCCAGCCTTTTTTATGAAACTACATACCACAAAATTTGAAAAAATTTGTAATTTATTTTTCTTTACAATTAAAACATCTGACGTTTTTCAAAAATAAACAATCCTTATATCTTAGCCTGTGTAAGTAAAAATCCCTCATCATAAACTAATGGATATCAACGCTTTCAATAAGTAATTGAGATTAATAATTATCAAACATGACCTTATTTATACAAGTAATTGGGTTACCGGTGTCTATTTCCATAGTAATTATGTTCCCTTCTATTTCTACTGAAATTTTCAATGTCAATAGTAATTAATGTCCAAGTCAGTTTCACGGTTAATGTTGTCATAGATCTTATGATTTATTTACTATAGAATGCGTTAGATATTGTGTAAATTTTGATATTTATTTGTAAGTAATTGGACAAATTATATAAAAACAAAACAATTGAATATATCACAAATATATATATATATATATATATATATATATATATATATATATATATATATATATATATATATATATATATATATATATATATATATATATATATATATATATATATATAATATATATATATATATATATATAGCAATTCCTAACTAAGCGCAATTTGAATATATTGCAAAAGTGAATGGTAAGAGAGGTAAGGGGAGACCTCGGTTGACTTTCGAAAACATAGTGTCGAAGATACTGGAGGGAGGTCACGTAAAAAGCATGAGGACTCCCCGGAGAGCATGTATGAAGAAGTTAATGACAGTGGACTAAGCGAAAGAGGTATGCAGGGACCGCAGCGTTTGGCGCTCCATTCTCTCTGACTACTCCGATAGGGATAGAGCGTGAAGCTATGTATGTTTGTATGAATATATCGATATGTCTACCTGCTAAGAGAGGATAATATACTGTTTCTTTTTCTGTGTAGTCTAGGTAACCTTTTAAGGATATAAATATTCAAATTTCCTCTTTTTGTCCATTTCCAATGACAATTTCAATTACTGCAAATTCAGGCTTTGTCTACATTTTTTATAAGCTGCTACGTGAACATTATATATCTAAAAAGTGATTACAATTACTTACACCAATAAAGTAATGACTGAAACAAGCCTATATTATTCAATTGGTTTTACAAATCAAAATTTGACACCATACGGTATATATACATACACTTCAAGATCGTTTAGACCCTTCAGTCTTAAGGGAACAAAGGATAGAGATCGAGTTAGCAATAACATAATCTGCGGGTCGAAGAGGCCCGTATGCCATTATTGTGATTTAGAATGCGGCTGTACTGAGAATGTGAACCAATAAATTAGATCTCAATCAGCCGAAACCACCATTAGTTATAGCCATATATGTTTATATATTGAGTATTTAGACGTGGAAGGTGTTTAAACATGTCATGTGTATTAATTGTAGGTATCTAGAATGTAAGTAAATTGATTACAGTTTGTTATGTTATCTTATTATTGTTATCTCATTTGTTGTTACATTTACTTGGTACACGTATTTTGTACGGTTATGCAGAGTTGGGTTATACATTTTATGAAATGGGTAGATTTAGAGAGTTAGGTGGAGGTTAGTTACTACAGTCTGAATTAAGTTCCCTTTACCTACAGTTCAATTATTTTTGACAAGCTAGAATATCTTTTTAGAAAAGCTAGAAAACCTATTTCGATGAGTATTAATTTTGTATTAATTGGCAACCAGACCCATAACTGTCACCCAAAAACTTATAAAAAGGATAAAAAGAAATTTAAAATTCAACCAACGCAGCTAAATCCTAAGCCATAATCCCTTTAACGTAATCCATAATAAATATCCATAATATCAACAAACTCTCTTCAGTGGGGTACAGATTATAACTTTTAAAAGCCAAACAGATTTTTGTCTAGCACATGCTTGAATTTTGTACTAGTTTTTTGTGTCCTTACCAAAATTTATGTACTCAATAATAAAACACTAACTTATTAACGATACAATAACAATTTTATGAACATAACAAGCAATTACTACAAATAAGTTTTAATTTTCGAAAAGTTATAACGAAAATATAAAATTAAATTTATAAACTTGGAACCTTTAACACGAATAATAAAAATTTTCAATATCATTTTTGCTGTTGATGGGCAAAGAAATAAATGCTTGTCGCCAGAAGAGACGTAGGATAGCTTTCATTGTTTATTCATGAAGTTATTATTTACGAGACGTTCTCTAGGGTGCTGGTTGGCGATAGTGCATGTGCATTATATACGTACATATATAGTATATATACTAAATATTTAAAAATTTTAATTTATAGACAAACTTTGTACGGTGTATTTTATTGTATACTTAAAATTGAACAAATGTAAGAAAATTGTTTTAAGCCGTAACCGTTTATTTCTTTTTATCTAGTGTGTTTTAGATAACTTCTAGGTTTTTATTAAGTTAGGCGTATGCGACGACTTATTATTTTTAAAAATCATATTATGTATGCTTATTTAATCGGAACCTGTGAAACGGCTTTTATATTTTTGTCTAATTGTCTCATAAATAATAACAATAATGAATAAGTGTGATTATGTTCGATTTATAACATAAATAAAAATATTTGTAGTATACCGAATATATTCCCGTCTGGAGATAACATCCACAGCAAGCCCCAAGCGTATCGGAATGAATAACAGTACTAACTAATAGGGCAATTTAACGATTGAAAAAATTCAAATACGTATGTCTATGAAATCATTTGTATGCTGAAACATTTTAAGCTGGAAATTGAAACTCTATAATTAATGTCAAGCCAGAAAACAAAAATGAGCCAGCCTTGGTTAGAAATCAATGTCGAGAAACTTCATTCGAAATGCAACTAATAGCTTTCTATGCTCGGCTTTTCATACAATGCTGAAATAAAACCTCTAGAGACGTCGACCGAGGCATTTTGCTTCAACATCTCGTCGTTCATTGGACACTATACAGGCTGTTACGAAATGGATCCATATAACAATATTAACATATCTAAACAATGGAGTCATTTCATTTATCTATGTATTTTAAATTTATGCCAGCACAGTTATTATAATATCGCAGAGATGCTAGTTCAGCAGGGTTCATAGATATAATTAAGTAATTATACTACATAATACTATTGATAAGTAAAGTTACTTATCTATAGTATTATGTATAACTTTAAGTCTAGTAATTTTGCTTTTATATATTTAAAATGATGATTGCTTAAATTTTTCACTTCAGCGAATATTTTATGTATTTATATTTTCTTACGTAACGACGGAAATAGGAAGATGAAAAAAAATATATGTTGAAATATTTTGTTTTTTCTAGCTTTGTTGTTTATATATAACTGTGTATAATGTACAAATACAAATAGAATTATATGTGGCAGTTTCCCAAAACGCAATAAGCGTTAAGAGTTTCCAAGCGTAGGAGTCATAAATTATGAAATACCAAAGATTATGTAGGCTTGTGCGATACTCAGATATTATGCCTCGTTTCACCATTTCATCACGTTCAAGATTAATACGTAAAGTGAGATTACTAATTCATTTAATGTAATTTTATATCAAAATGACGTCACTATCATAGTAAACGAACTACACGTATATTATTTCAATTAACTCGAAATAATGCGGGAATTAAAATTTGCTGAAACCGCACCAGTGTCAGCTCAGTTGGTATGTGGGTGTCGATTTCTACCAATATTCCTAGGTGAATGTTTATTTTTAAAATACTTTGGCTTACTGTTTGAATCAAACTGGAAGCCATTATATCTACAATCTCTTTCATATTTTTTCCTTTGTTCCTTTTCTAAGTGGAGTATAACTAAGTCTAAACTGTGAATACTTGGAAGTGAACTAGTAGGACTTGCTAAGCATAAAAAGTGCTGTATACAAACTAAAGAAAACGATGTTGCTCTAAAGTCAGTTTGCGCAAGTTTTTTGCATTCTTTCATTGTAAAATATAATAAATAGAGCGTATTTTGTTAAAATTATATTACGTACATTTTAGAAAAGATTTTACTTTTAAACACTAAATAATATTGTTATAGTCTCCTAATTATTTATAGAGACTATCACCTGTAACATATATCTTGTGCCTTAAATTCCACATTAAATTAAGCTAAAATAGGTAATAAGCCGATCGGTACCAATATTTAAGTCACCGTCTCAGATGTATTGAAGCGATTTCAAATAAAAAGTGAAAAATTACAAATTTTTATACAATAACGATCAAATAGGATAAAATGAATGACGAAATAAAAAAAAACAAATAACAATAACTAACATTCAGCTTTGCCTCGATAGCCATAGTTTAAATATTATTTCATATAAAATTTGATTTTCATAGCTTACGTCGACCAGGCTCCACCATGCATCGTTAAAAAGAGATTTCAAATACGTCAGTGTTTGTTTACTGTCATTCATTCATTGTTAGCGGCATTTCTAATTTTACTAAAAATACAATTGTTTTATTTTTGTTCTGAATTCACCGTTTAGTAAAACTATGTGAAACACCGAAATTGAAATCAGTAATTATCTTTTTTTTATTTTTAATAAAAATATATTTGTTTATATTATTTTTATTAATAATATAGATTCAGAATTGCACTTCAGCGAAACTTCAGAATGCTAACAACGAAATAAGTTGTATAAAGCATATTGTATAAGAATTTCAACGCGGCACGCAATTAGAACGCATGGCTCAGTGGTGAGAGCGCTTGCACGGTTCGCAAGAGGGCGCAAGTTGGAGTCCTGCTGCGTTCAAATTTTTATGTTTTATGTTTTGTTGACACACTTTAAACACTTTAAAAAAATATATATTTAATAAAAATAGCATTCTCTCTCGCTAAACGACTTTATGTAGCGGAAATTTGTAAAAATCTCCCTACAGAAATATTAACAAAGAAATAAGTTGTATAAAGCATATAAGAATTTCAAGGCGGCGTGATGTAGAACGCATGGCTCAGTGGTGAGAGCTTGCATGGTTCGTAAGAGGGCGGGGGTTCTTTTAGTATTTTTTCTTTATGTTATTTAATAATTTGCGCTTCTTTGATTGGCTTATTGAATTTTCGGTAAAAATTGCGATATTTGTTTAATTACATACATTAAAGGCATTTCAGTAACGAAATGACAATAAAACAAACATAGTATCCAATAAAATTGCCACTAATTGCCTTATTTAATTAATTTATTTACTATTTACTCTTTGGTCCAAGTTTTAAGTTTACATTCATTATATTTTAAACGAAATTTCATTAATATTAACGTATATTGAATACAATTTATATATATATATATATATATATATATATATATATATATATATATATATATATATATATATATATATATATATATATATATATATATATATATATATATATATATATATATATATATATATATATATATATATATATATATATATATATATATATATATATATATATAATATATATATATATATATATATATATATATATATATATATATATATATATATATATATATATATATATATATATATATATATATATATATATATCGTATTTCTTGTATGAATCTTCCTGTACATTATTAATTAAAAAATAAATAAACTATAGATACATTGTGAAAACCATATATTTAACTGATTTGGACAAACAATTGCTATAATAGTTGTGAAGCGGTCGATTTAATTATATTTATGTCAGTATCATCGTTTATGTACATAATAATTTGATTTATAAACTAGAAATTACTATTGTAAATTATACAAATTACTTTTAATATAGTAAAATATATAAATTTACAAAATTTAATGACAATTAAATATAATTAGAATGAGAATTAATTTGTGTTTATTAATTCCTTTTCGTGGCCAGAGAGAACTAGCAAAACGCTTGGGTCCCTGTAGGTATACTACTTTCTTATCAACTACTGTTATCAATCTTTTCATATTTGCCTAAGGGGAATTCATACATCAACAGAGACTTTCTTGACCTCTGTTACAAATCACTCACGCGTTATATATATTTTCTACCATTCTTTCATCACTCGTGCCTTCAACGTGTCTAAACGATGTGAGCACGTTCTTCTTCATTATTACTGTTTCATCCTCGCTTCTATCTAATACGGGTACCTGTCACTTTATTAATCTTTTTATTGGGAATATGGTAAGCTTGACTTCGTATGCCCTGCGAATGCCCATGTTAAAATGTTTATAAATTTCTTAGAATATTTTTGTATCCATAGATTCTATGATATTCTACACCTTAAATATTGTATCATATTATAAATATTTAAATACTTCATTCAAAGTAGCGGTCTCTCTTGCCATAGATAAAAAGCAGAATTTGTGGGAAGTTTTTGTTTGTAAGAGGTACGGAACCAAATATCGCTGTGATCAAATTTTGATGAAATATCTCTACAGCATTACACGATTCTTTTGTTTTTACTGTTTCATTCATATACAATGTTTTGATATATTTGATATATTGGAAGATGAAGATCGAACATAGTAGGTTTGTTATTTAAACAATTGGTTGGTTATGTGAAAATGTGGTTACTTTTTATAAATAACACAAAACAGGACTTACCTCTATAGCAAAATAATCAACTATGAAGAAGAATATGAAGTTCAAAGTCATTTAACACATGCTATATGCAAGCACTTAATAAACGATTCTGTTTTAATAATAACGGCACCTCTATGCATATATAAGTGCCGTTATTACTGCATAGTAAAAATGTAATTTACATAATATAATACGATCATATAAAAATTGCATTCACAATTTGAATAAACTAAAAATATAATCATAACATGTTTCTTATTAAACTTATAAACATTTTTTTTCAGTCTGTTACTAGGACTGAAATTGACTTGAAGAAAAAATATAAAAAAATGAAAGTTGCGGGATTTGAACCTGTGCACCTGAACACTGAGCTATGTGTACTCTTCAAGAACGCCTTAGAAATCAGAGCGCTAGATTCAATTTTTTATATGTTTACTTTAAGTATTTTTTCTATTCTTAGTGCGGATTCACATTTGATAAATAATGAAAAATATGCACAGTTTCCATTGATATAAATGAACGCATCTGTAACGGATAAGTACGACAAAATTTTTGAACGAACATAAACAAGATGTAATTTTATATGCCAAAACATTATGGAGCTACAAAACCAATTATTTGCTATACGATGCATAAGCCTGAAATGTAACCGTATTTTGCGCCGAGTGCCTAACTACTTGAACTCGCCGCTACTTTCATCGCCCATATTACGATGTTTTTATTTAAAAATGTGATATCTTTAAAATTCATGTTTTTTACATTTTTTAATCTTTAGTAGGTACATTGCTTTTTGAAATGGTAGGACTTGAAATGAAAAATGTAACTTGTTAGTTCTGTTAAACAACTTGGACTAGGATAATTCATTTACGTGGTTGCTTGTAAAAGCAGTTACTGTATTTTTTTTTTAGAAATAATGGGAAGTGAAAAAGTTATATAACTTTTAGCCAAAGCAAAAATAAAAAAAATATTAAAGACAAAATATACACAAATAAATTACTAGTTATAAATATAATCAAATTTAAAAAACGTTCTTAAATTATAAATAGCTAATTTTACTTCATACATGGCATATACGAGTATATACGTACAAACTGTATGATATTAAATCTTTATATGTAGAGCCTAAAATGGATTGAAATGCGCTGATAAAATATCTGCTATTCAATGCAACGATGGACCATTGTCATCACTCCCTATTAATAGTTTTCGATTACACAAAGGGGTATTCTGTTCGGGTATTATGATATAGCCTTCTGTTATTTGAGGGAGAGAAAATAATTGCTCTTGACAATAAGACAATTTTGTTACGCTAACAAGTCATCATTTTCTCTAAAAGAAATTCATTTACTAGTGTAAAGATTTTTTTTAAATTAGTCATATAAAACTGCAATTTGAAAAGTTATTAATTATTTTGTTGCAGAAAATGTACTTTGATTTCAAAAAGTAAAACAAAAATGGTTGATATATGATATATATATGATATATATATATATATATATATATATATATATATATATATATATATATATATATATATATATATATATATATATATATATATATATATATATATATATATATATATATATATATATATATATATATATATATATATATATATATATATATATATATATATGACGTAATATATGTCATAATAAGTAATAAAAAAAATCTATCATAAGCTACAGAAAAATGTGCCAAAATGTGGACAATGTATCCAAGAATATAATAAATCAAAAAGTTTCTATATTACCGCGTTTCGACACTAGATAATTGATAAACGATGCGCAATAAATACTACGACGGGCGTTCTGCCAAAAACATAAGTCCGCCGTACGTCTGGCTACAAACAATTGGTTCTCCAACGCTCTCAAGTATTAGGAAACGCTTCTGTTCTATGTACTTGTATTAATTTTTTTCAATTTTTCTTAATTTTATTTCTTTATATTTCCTGGCCGTTTACCTATATTTTAGCTTTAGCTCAGCTTTTAAGTTACATTTTCAAAATTACTATATACCAGGAGAAGCTCATTATTTTTTCTACCATCAGTCCTAAAAAATGATGTATCTAAGAAGATTATTTATGTTTGTGAATGTAGTGAGATACAAATGTATTAAATATACGGTATTAAAGTTCGGGAAATTTAACATATCGATAATAAGCTAGAAGCTTTCCGTCTATTAAAAAACGTAAAATTTTGTTTTATTCCGTTCCTGTTGGAATTCCTTGGCGCTCCCCTACAATCCAAATTTCAGCCTTGAAAGCTCAGTAATTTCGTCTGTCAGTCAGTCACAAACACGAAAGAGTTTTATATATACTTATATTGCAATTAATTTGTTTACAATTAAATTTGTAAAGCTCTTGAAATGAATTTCTGTAAGTGTTACTATAAATAATCTTTGTTGGAATATTAAAGGCGGAAAATTTTGGAGTGCTCTTATCAAATTAACAAGATTAAGTTAACGAAATCTTCTTGTATTAATTAATTCGAAATATATTTTATGTATCATTACCAAATATTTTCGTTTCAAATAAAGCAAGCAAGCGTTACTCTCTTAGCGTTAATAAAGCAAGTAAACCCTATATGTTCACTTAATTATATGTATTAAATTATACATGTAATAGTACTTGATTATATATATATATATATATATATATATATATATATATATATATATATATATATATATATATATATATATATATATATATATATATATATATATATATATATATATATATATATATATCTATATATATATATATATATATATATATATATATATATATATATATATATATATATATATATATATATATACATATATATATACATATATATACATATATATATACATATATATATATATATATATATATATATATATATATATATATATATATATATATATATATAAATATATATATATATATATATATATATATATATATATATATATATATATATATATATATATATATATATATATATAAAAATATCTTCAATATCCTAAATGTTTAATTATTACGAATATCTTCTCACTAGACCCAATAAAATATCAATTGCCAAAAGAGTGTTCCGAAGTTTCGTGAAGGGGCATTAATTACGGACATTGGACACTTGGGCCATTTACCTACAAAAAAGAGTGCTTAATTAAAGAAACGCTCTCGGCCGCAAATGAATTTACACGCCTCCTTCCGTTCTTTGAAATCCCAGGGAAATAATTTAAATTCAATATGTATTAGAATATGCTATATATACTCTCTATGTAATTGTGTGTGTATGTTGTATGTGAGTATGTGTATATATAGAAATGTGTGAAATTATATTTAACTCAAGTACAATTATTTAATTATTAGTAATGATTGTTTTGTGTAGGTTGAGTAATGTTTGCATTCTCATATGACATGATTCATAATAATATGACATAATAATATAACATGATAACCCAGATACATTAACTTTTGCCATATTAAACTTCAAACAATTTCGAAATTTTACTTCAAAATATACTTACAACAAGGAAAAATTCATAAACAAAATATAAAAAGATTATGATATAAATATTAACATCAATTTTTAGAAATTGAATGAGTTTGTAAATAAGAAAGTTATTTCTATTTGAAAATGTCCTAGTCTTACGCGTATAGCTTGTTTACACACTACACTGCACGTCGAGCTACTAAGTAAATATGGACGACAAAGCACAATCGCACTTAAACATGCCTCACTCTCACGTGTGAGGCTATAAAGAAGTCGTAAACTTTAACTGTATACACATACGTAATGGTTACTGATTTAAATGTCACGTGGGGAAATTATAATTAAATTTTCTCTTTGAAAAGATTTAGTACAATGTGTGAACCAATCACTTAATAAACATTACCTTTAAAACAGATGGAAAATGGGAAAAAGAGTGTCTTTATATATACATACATATAAACATGTGTGCTCTTTTCTATTTTGATACTAAATTTATTATTATGCACAAAGAAAAGTGGGTAGAAAGCGAAGTACTGGACGCATCTACCTCATTATAACATTGTCAATTACACCTTATTAACCTACATCGAAAGTATAAAGTAAGAGTTGGACGGAATAAAAGTCATATCTAAAACTCTAGGAGTCTCGTTAGTCCATGTAGTTTTAGTTTAAATTTATTTACGTATGTACAGTATGTATTATATATTTTATACTAGCGACGCAAACGACTTTACTAAGTCTTTACTAATTTACTGACTTTAAATTATTAATTTGTTAGTAAATTCAATTGCATCCGTTTATTATAAATGGTAGCCCATATATTATTTGAAAGCTTCATCCAAATCTTTTAAGAATGTTTTTCGAGAAACCAACCAAACATACATCTCGTAAACTTTTATATTTAAAGTATTAATAGGCAATAGAACAAATAAAAGTTTCAACATCTTAAAAGAACCATTTCTTTAAATATGGATATATACAAGTTAATAAAACCTAACATTTTTTGGTTGAAGAACCCAGCTTTGCAGACGATAGGCTTAGAAAGGTAATACTAATTTCAGCTTGATTTCTACGTGATTTTGAAAAATGATCTGAACAGTCTGGCAGTTAGGCAGACCGACAAATGAAGAAGGATGTGATCTTATGAAGATTCCATACAACATATAACATAAAAATAATTAACTTATATGTACTATATAACTAAAACTGTAAGTCTTAATTCCATTTCAAATATTGAACCTCCATACCACTCTTACCTATTCTAAGTTCAAAACGCGTTTGTGATGAAAGTTATGAGCTCCACGTGAAAGACAAAATTACTACTTGAACAAATATACATTAAACGTTTTTTTTAGCTTCACGCTTTATCCCGCACATGGCAGGGTAGGCAGAGGGAACTGCAGGAACCATATCAACCTAGTGTTAAGACACTCCGTTTCTCCGTCCCCGCTTTCCGCCGTTTTTGAGACAATGCATGTTGAGTGGCGGAACTCAACGCCGCGCTTTTGCCTAATTTGGAGAGCCAAGAAAATGGAAATAGAAAAATCCATCTTCCCCGAGTGGGAATCGAATCCACAAACCGTCGCGTTTATAGGCAGACGCTACGCCTCTGCGCCACGACTGTCCTCTTTTTTAATAAATAAATATAATATTAACACTACAAATATAATATTGCGAACGTAATATCGTAATCTTTATATTTTAAGTATTTAGTAATGGACGCTTGGTTACTACTTAATACTATTAGTGGTATAAATCTATTGCCTGACGTTTTGGTTCCTAGGAAATTGTTACATTAAGAAAAGATTTTTAATGAGGTTGGTAAAACTGATAGAGAAAAGATAGTTCTATAGATAAGATTAAAATTTATATTAAAAAAATACGAATTGCGCTACTTTTTTAAGTATCTGTCCTGGATATAAAACTAGGACAATTTTGACTCTGATAATTTTTAACGATTTATTACTAGGAATACAAATCGTTTCGACCTTCACCAAAAAGCAACCACAAATTCGAGAATTCTAAATTAGATCTAGAAACTAAGTAAGGCTACAAATGCTTAGTCATTAAATTTTATTAATAGATAAAAAAACTTTACTCTAAAACTAGGTTCACGTCTTTAAAGTTAATTTTCATAAATAAATAACTTTCCTATAAAAAAAAAAAATTATTTAAATACAACAAAAGCCATCGAACATTAAACAGAGCAATAAATGGTACAGGTTAAAAAATAACAAAAAAACATCGTTAAAATAAAACTGGGTTTAGTATCAGAAGAATCACGTCGCCCTAATATAACAAGCAAATTAAGACCGGCTGAGAAAAAGTTAATCAACGAAATGAATGAAGCCAAAAACATTTATTCACATCTTGAGATTGAGATAAAAAAAATGCAAATCGAGTAAAACAACTGAAACCTATCAAAACGTAAACTCATGTACAAGTTTAAAAGAAACGTCAAATTGGTGCCTTTTTATTTTATGTAATTTCTGTTTATTTTTTTTGTTTGTGTATATAATATTTTTTAAACTTCAAATATCTTATCGATATTCTCCTTATATATACATAATTTGTTTGTAAGAAATATTATTATATGGTTCCACTTTTTAAGAACTTACAAGTTGAGTGGTGAAACTCAACGCCGTACTATGTCTTAGTGAAAGCAAAAAAATATCAGTTAATTCCCCAAATGGAAATCGAACCAGCATCGATGACGGCTTCATATTTAATAATAAAGACATTATAACATACTTTAGAGTATCTTGATTTATTCATATAAAATAGATTTAAAATAATGAGTAAAGTATAACATAGTTTATGAGTCTCTTCAAGCTTACCGTTGCCAAACATGTCAAAAAAACTACATATTTATATCAAAATTGCCAACTAAAATCAACAAGCTACTAAATTCGATAGCAATCTGCGATGCAATCATCAAGCCCTCACTGTACTGACACAGCACAGAGTAGCGAAACATAATATATCTAACACGCATCTAAACGCTGACGCGTGGTGATCCATTTGATGAATCGACGAGATTCCTCCAACCAATCTCGGCACAATACTGTTTGATAAATCTTTTAGATTTATCTCTGTTTGTGATTTGACTTAGTATTGGTTGGTGGCTATTGAAGTAATTAGTAAATGTATGGGAGCCTAGTAAGGTGTAGATGCCTGAATAAGTACAATGCGGTTATGAGTACAATTAACTATTTATTTAATGTTTTGTTTTAAATTAAGTAAGGTGTAGCTTAACTTTTTTTTCTGATTATTTTTTTGAAAGGAAAATTCCGTATAAATACGTATAATACAATGAGCGATTTAGAGTGGATATAATAAGGCAGCGCATTCCACGAAATGACGCTACTAATAGTAAAGAAATCATTGAGACTTGCTGTGATGCCCAAAAGCACCCTTAACTTATTGTCATTTTTTGAGCGGTAGAGTGGTAGAATATGTATAGCGTCAGAATTCTTAATACTATTTTTTTATTTATCAGGCTTATTTTTTTTGCATGATATTATTATATTTATCTTCTTTTTATGCACCACAAATATTTATGCTTTAGTGTCTTTAAAATAGGTTACCTGTAAGAGATCACTTTAAGTGATAAGTTCGTCGTTGCATACTATTTTTCTGTAAACTAGTTCTGATTTTTGCTCTTTGCAAACGATTTATCTTATGGATGCTTTAAAGAATTTATCTATCTATCTACCCACTGCAACGTCATCGCAATGGAAGTGACAAAAATTGTAATACTCAAACTTTTCAAGTTTAATCTTATTATTGAAAATATTTTTAAATATTATTTACTGATTTTTGATATTCAGATTTACTTTAAAGAAAAACTCAAGCTTCATATTAAGTAATTCTAAAGAAACTTGAAAGTTCAGCATATTTTTACGCTCTAACGTTAGTCTTGGTTCTAGTTTCAAAGACACTTAATGCGTACATTGGTTCTTTTAAAACGATCACACTCCATTAGTTTCACGCTATCGCTGACCAGTTTCGATAGTAGATAATGCGCTGTGGCTTTTAGTCCAACAGCTATTTAAAGTTTTAAAATATCTTAGTCCATCTCCAAGAGTACAATGATGATGAAAATGTTCTATACAAAGTTTTATGTTTATATTTTGCCGTATAGTTTTATAGAAACTAGCATTGTTTTGACGTTGAGAGCTCGTAAATCTCACTCGTTTCCATTTATATTATCGTATTTTATATAAAACATTGTGTTAACTTTTAGATGTTGATGATGCCACAATGCCATCTTTAATTATTTTAAAAAGAATGTAAAGAACTAAAAACATGTGGTTCTTTTAATACAATTTTATATTCAATATAATAGAACAGTTAAAATTGTATGTATATAAACGAAGAAGTTAACTTATAAAAGTTGTTTTTGAGTATATTATAAGATATTATAAATATATTTGTTTTATTGTGATAAAAATTTCAATGTACTTTTCTTGATTTTTTAAAAATGTTGTTGCACAGTAAGAATTGAAAAATTTTAACATATTGTTATTTGAACTTGCGCCTCTTGTATACGTCTTGTACAAGTACAGAGTGCTTCACTAACACTAAGCTAAGTGTACACTTCAAGCTAATTTGAATTGATTATACGCTTGTTATAATTTACTTATATTGTTAGCATCTCTGTAGGGAAATATTTACAAATTACCGCTAACCAAAGATTAATTTCTACGAACAATCAACTGGCTAAGAGAGTATGCTGTTCATCAAATGTTTTTATTATATTAAATTTATTATTTTAAAGAAGTTAAAAAAAATATAAATATAAAGTAATACACAAATCACATATTTATATAATATTAAATTTATCCAAATAAATTAACTATCAGGAACAAGCAAAATGAAATGGAGTGAAAAGGTTGAGTTTAACAGTAGCTTGCACAAGGGCGCCATTCGGTTTGACCGGAGATCATAAATCCTGAACGGCTGTAATGTAGCATAAATAGGGGACTCTCAAACTGTAAGACATGATAATAGTCTAAATCTATAAAATGATGGATGTTATCACCCCAATAAAAGGTTATTACTTTTGTATTATATCGTTTAGTTTTTATGTTTGGCTTGAAAGTTTCTCGCTTTTTTAGAATTAAGAAAAAAGAGGTTATGTACAGAGTGTTAAGAGTTGCTTTGAGCTCCGCAATGACTGAAAATGCTGAAGAATCATTATTCTCTTCATTTTTAATTCTCTTAATTTTTATATATTTACTTACAGTTCCAAAATACATGTAATTTTTTGTCATGTAACTTGCAAAACAACGATTTAAATTTTTTACTTGTACGTAATTTGCGCTAATATTAGTAAAGAGTTAACTGATAAAAAAGTAGTTTAGTTTATTGTATCTTATAGGTATATTTCACTTAAAATTTAAAATGTTGCTTTGAACATCTCTGGTTATAAATGAAATATATATAAAATATACAATATATGCATAAAATTAATTACTACTATTACTAAATCCGAGAGCAATGATCAAGTAGGTAAGCACTAATGCCACGTAAAAGAAAATTAAGGAACCAACAGCAGATTCGTTAATTTTCTTCTACCTGGCATTAGTGCCATCTTCCTTTGGCAGAGTCTGTTTTTAGGGTCATTATAACACAACACTTTGTTCAGTCTTTAACATCTCCAGGTGACAATCGATTGACTCTTATGTCCTGTGTCGCGACATCCAGTTTTCTCTTTTTTAGATGTCTGGGTGGTTTAATAAAAGGGCCTCAACATATTTACCTCGCATATCGAACCACGTTATCTCAAATTTCCACCTAAGATCGACTCCATGATGAGAAGCACCTAAATGTTCCAAGACATTGCTGACCAACGTTCCATGACATATAAAATAACCTGCCGGATAATCCTCCTGTATAGCTTAAGCGACCTACCCTTAAACATCTTTTATTCTTCTTCTATCGTCTGACTTTTGCTATTGCAGACCACACTAGTAACCTTCCGCCATTTGCCAACAAGCACGTACTTTTGTAACTCGTACTCGAAACCTTCAGATTCTTATAGAGCTTCTCCGATTTAATAGCTGGCTCAAGCCCCAAATATTATTCTTTCGCTTGCTATCTTTTGGTATATTGCATTATAGATAAAACGTTTAAGAAATAATGAATTAAAAAACAATATATTTAGTATTTGAAATAAGTAATCGAATATTTGTTAAATAATTTAGTAAAGTAAGCTTAATTTATTTAATATATAATAAAAAAATGTTTTCGTGAATACACATTCATACACATATCACACGACAAATGCAAACTTGTAATTAACTAACTTTATTATTATAACTATTGAAATCAAAAAGCCTTAATAATTACGAAACATTCTACATCGTATTTAAAATTTGTGTAGTGTAATATTTCTTTGAATAGGGCACGAGTCGATCTGACCGGAAATCATAAATTCAAAGCGTTGGCAGCGATAGTTTGCAAAGGAAGCCCTTAAAGCGTTAGTATTTTAATGGTTGTTGGTACTTTGACAAGACAATATTGAATCTGAATTTATTTTTTTGTTTTTATTTTTATTTAAACGTTGTAGTTAAGTTATATTTTTTAGCTGATACACTTTAAGCTGTTTGTAACAGAGTAGGCGTACGGTATTGCAGGAACCGTGAGAATTTAACACTCCGTTCCACTATTCAAAGCATTGCGTGTTGAGTGGTGGAACTCAACGCCGTGCTTGCCTAGTTGTCAGAGCGAAATAAATAGAAACAAAATGATCCATCCCTAAAATATATGTATAAAAAGTCCCGCTGCGTTCAAATTTTTATTTGTCTTCTTTAATTAGTATTTTTTCTATCCTCAGTGTAGAAAAACACTTTAAAAAACCTCATAAAAATGATCCATCCTTCCTGTCTGGGAATCGAACCTACAAAGAGTCATGTTTACACTGAGATTCTGCGAATCTGCACCACGAAAGTTCTTTATAATATATCTTAGAAAAAAAATACCTTTACAAATTTATACTGGAGTCCATTTCCACAAAATGGTCTCCAGTATAAGTTTAGAAAATAACGTGTAAAATTAAATTTTTTCTAAACCTCAAAATTTATTATTAATAAATTTTACAGATAAATTACCTTCAAAAGCGATACGACAGTAAACTTAAGGATGTCAATTTTTATAACTACTAGACTCTTGGACGGACCCTTGGTCGAGTGATTCTCTCACCAATCAAGTATTGATATTTTAAATATTTTTTTTCAAGTAGAAACTGATCACTAATCTTCCAACCGTTATTAAACTTAAAAGCAAACATACAAACAAAACAAAAAAATACAGAATTCGTTACATAGAAATTCCTTTAGTATAAAAATATAAATTAATCTGCTTAGAATTCAGAATGATGTAAAACTGTAGATTTGTAGTTATATTTTGGAAACCCTCTTCGAATTCGAGTCTGGCGACCGAGAGCCCTTGGGCCTCTAGATCGAAAGGGACCTTGTACTCCTTTTGACGGAATTTACTTATTGAAGGGCAATCCTGTGTTTAATATTTATAAGATAATCTAATAATATTTACATGCAAGATGTTTGCAATCAAAGATCCCTTGACAAATAAACGGTATGCGAATATCGTGATCGTTAATTACAAATATGTTATAAATTTGAAAAAAAAAAAGTGACGTTTAATAAAAATACAATTCAAACTATAAAATGCAATATTAATAATATATAATTATTAACATTGCATTTTAAAGTTAGAATTGTCTTTTAAAAACAAACAACATAGATGAGTTACTTAACGCTGAAGTATTCTGATTTTCTCTTAAATAAATGAGAGATTGAAATTAATATAAAGGGCAAAGAGCTCTAGAACTTTATCACTAATGGAAGTAATTGAACAATTATTTACTACGTTACTCTTTTTAAAACATAAAATGAATCTAATTACAATCTTCCTATAATGTAAACGAGCGTAACTTTAAAAACTAATCCAAATTACTTCGAAATTCAAGAAAGTAAATTGTTCCTAAATGACTCCGCAATCTATCATGTGTCTTGCAAGATGAACTTCAAACTAAAACTCAAACAAACACAAAGTGTATATATATATATATATATATATATATATATATATATATATATATATATATATATATATATATATATATATATATATATATATATATATATATATATATATATATATATATATATATATATATATATATATATATATATATATATATATATATATATATATATAAGTGGCCACAGGTGCAATAATGTTAAAATTGCTTACATAACACAATTTTACTACATAGACCTGGCATGAGTCCAAAATTTACTTCATACTTATATGTACTCATTAAGAGAATGTAAGTTGAAGTAGAAAGCTATTGTTACCCTACTTTTAGAGAGAACCACCAAATTATCAAAGCACAATATATTGCATGCATAACATGTCGTTTTATATCAGTGATGTATACTTAATGGCTGAATTTAGATTATCTAATTTATGTACACCATTGAATTTGACACAGTAGACATAAAAGTACATTGCTTAAAATATGTTTTGATTCAATTATTTGTGAAGAACGTAGTGCGTAGATAGAAAATATATTGTAAATAAAATAAAAGTGATAAAGTGTGAAATAAAAAATTATTCAGTTAAGTTCTTTGATTACGGCGTTTCAAGTGGGTCAGTTCAATAAAATTCTTTTCGCCAATATCATGTTATATTTGGAACACTCAAAGGAAAGATTGATTGCTAAAAGGGTTGAGCTTGGACAACATTAAATTACACACACACATACATATATATATATATATATATATATATATATATATATATATATATATATATATATATATATATATATATATATATATATATATATATATATATATATATATATATATATATATATATATATATATATATATATATATATATATATATATATATATATATATATATATATATATATATATATGTATATCGTCGTCGTCGTCGTCAGCCAATCGTTGTCCACTGCTGGACATAGGCCTCCCCAAGTTTGCGCCAAACATCCCGGTCCTCCGCAACCCTCATCCAGCCTGCTCCGGCAACCCTGCGTATGTCGTCGGTCCAGCGGGCCGGAGGGCGTCCTACACTACGTTTGCCAAGACGCGGTCTCCACTCCAGGACTCGTCTGCTCCAGCGGCCATCGGTTCTGCGGCAGACGTGGCCAGCCCATTGCCACTTCAGCTTGCTCATTTTCCGAGCTATGTCGGTTACTTTCGTTCTCTCACGGATAACCTCATTTCTGATTTTATCCTTGAGAGAGACCCCGAGCATAGCTCGCTCCATAGCACGCTGAGCGACTTTAAATCTGTGGACCAGCCCCTTTGTCAGTGTCCACGTCTCGGCAGCGTATGTCATTACCGGTAGGACGCATTGCTCGAAGACCTTGGTCTTCAGGCTTTGCGGAATTGTCGACGTAAGGACTCGACGGAGCTTGCCAAATGCCGCCCAACTCAACTGAATCCTCCTATCCGCTTCCTTCTCAAAGTTGTGTCGGCCAAGTTGTATTGTCTGGCCTAGGTAGATGTAGTCCTGTACAACTTCGAGAAGAGCGCCGTCGACCCGTACTGGTCTCGGCATGACATTTCTGTTGAACATAACTTTTGTTTTGTCCAAGTTCATACCAAGACCCACACGTCGGGAGGACTCATTTAGGTCGTTCAGCATTCGGTTCAGCTCTTCCAGCGTCTCTGCAAAGATGACTATATCGTCGGCAAAACGAAGATGAGAGATATACTCTCCATTGACGTTGACGCCTCGTTCAATCCAGTCCAGGGTTTTAAAGACATCCTCCATCGTGTTGGTGAACAGTTTCGGGGATATCACGTCCCCCTGTCTCACTCCACGATGGAGCCGAATAGGTCTTGTTCGCTGATCTTGGATTTGGACGGTCATCGTCGCAGCGTTGTAGAGACATCTCATCACTTCGATATATTGCCAGTCGATTTGACATCTCTGCAGAGACTCCAAAACAGCCCAGGTCTCGATGGAGTCGAAGGCTTTCTCATAGTCCACAAATGCCATACACAGCGGCTGATTATACTCCTCAGTCTTCTGTATAATTTGCCGAACAGTATGTATGTGGTCTATGGTGCTATAGCCTTTTCGAAATCCGGCTTGTTCCGGAGGTTGGTATTCGTCGAGTTTAATGGCGAGACGGTTCGTAACGACCCTTGAGAATAGCTTGTAAACATGGCTCAGAAGCGTAATCGGCCTGTAGTTCTTTAGGAGGGTCTTGTCACCCTTCCTGAAGAACAAGACGACCACACCCCTGGACCACGCTTCTGGCGTAATGCCTCGGTGGATGACGGCATTAAAGAGCTCCGCTAAGGCTTTTTGAACCGGTAGTCCGCCAGCCTTTAAGAGCTCAGTTGTAATGCCGTCATCACCCGGGGCCTTCCCATTTCTGAGCTGTTTAAGAGCCGCACTAATCTCGCTTACGTCAACGTCCGGGATGTCTCCCGAGTAGTGGCGCGTCGGTGGTGCACGCGGATCTTCAGCGTCCTGAGCCATAGGCTTACGTGTGCGCGATGAGTAGAGCAGATCATAAAACTTCTCAACCTCATTCTGGATCTGGGGTTTTGACGTGACTATTGTGCCATCCGTTGTTTTAAGCTTTGCAAGGTGGCTTCTCCCTAGCGGTCTTTGGAAAACTTTGGACCCCCTATTTTGCTCAATGAGGGTTGTAATAGCCCTCGTGTTTGAGCAACGGAGGTCCCTGCGTATGAGTTTCTGTATCCGCTTAGAGAGGTCCCGTTGTTTCGGCGAAGCTGCTTGAGCAGATGGCATTTCACGTCTCTGCCTCATCAGTTCCATGGTTTCGGGAGAAAGTTTGGACTGCTTAGTGGTACTCGTCGACGGAAAATACCTACGGCCCAGTTTACACACCGTCTTCACCACATATATGTATATATATATTGTAAATTTTTTTATTCAACTTATCTTAATTGTAACCCTTTTATTAAGCATATTTCAACGATTAAATATCAAATGAACAAGTCACACAGACATAGTCACAAACAGAATCATTAAAAAATATTAAAAATAAAAACAGATAAATTGTGAAGTGTCAGCAAAAACTAGTTCAGAACGAGACGCTACGTTTTCTTGTGAATAAAAAAAATTTCAACTGAAAATTGCGAGAAATTTAATGATCCACTAATTACGACCGCTTTGCGAGTGGATAAGTTTTAGCTTTTAAATGAAACTCAGTTTTTTAAAAATGTGCTAAATTTCAAATTAGCTTTTGATGACATCTGTGTTTATAATACTTTTTTCTTTGTACGACAAGAACTAATTTAGATTTCTAAATATAAATAGTCATATAAAAAAAATATATAATGTTATTATCGCGAGGTACTTTCTCATGATGAGGGCAGTTTAAACAAAGCCTTCTGTGTCTACTTCTTGAGCAAAAATCCATAATCTTTTCAGATGTTAGTTTGTTCTGTCGACATTGACGTTAACTTAAACGACCATTGGTACAATAAATAATTTTAGGGACCAAACTCAAATATTATACTGTAAATTACATTTTTCTTTATCTTAATGTAGTATTATCAAACCAAGGTGCAGCCACAAAAGGTGCAAAACAATAAAGTATTATCAAATCAAGGTGCAATCATCTCTAACTACTCTCAAACTAACTCAACTATCTCATTCCAGTTTATAGAAATATTCTTAAAAAAATTATAACAAACAGAAGCAATCAAATTCTATAAAATTAAAAATATTTTACTGTCATTCCGAGATTGACTAAGTTACTTTTAGCAATTAATATATTTTCCATTCGATTTTTTAAATTTATTGTATATTTTTATATCACTATTATTTAATGTAAAGTTTCAGGTCAAATTACGGGTTAAAACGAATCGTTAAGACATATCAGTATTTAAAATAAATTAAGGTAAGATTTATATGGCATTAATTTTAAATTCTAAATTATTTCTGGCAGGAGTTCTAAACATTTTGCGTTTATATATTTTTTATTAATAATAACCTTCAAACATAGGTGTTCCAGAGCATATATGGAATAACTTGGGGACTGAAAGTTAATTTTGCAATAATTATGAAATTAGTAGATTTAAATCTAGAAACTCCTAGATATTTTCAAAATATTTCAATTAGTTAACAAAAAAACTGACCTAGTCAAAAATACTATAACCCAAAAAAAATATTTATAAATATATAAAATTCTAATTACATACTTTTAGCATAACAGAATCACGGATGAAAAAACAACAAAGTATTAAAAATTCTAGACCTTAAAAACTTGCGATAAGCCTATTATGTCCACTGGGAGAAACTTTGTGTACTTATATTGTACGATGTTAGGGAAGTTCGAAATGAAAAATAAAATTACTTTGCCCGTGGGTCTTATAACTATTTGATAAAAGTTGTGCGCCCCTGGCTTAGGCCACGGGTGGAGCAATAATTATGCATTATGCTCGCTCAGTTCTCGTGTTGTCTGCCTTTATGAAGATATATTGTAACTTTTCCGAGTCTGCACCAAAATCTAGACTAGAAACAAACTAGACTGGTGTTGCCTTATGGAATATATTCATTATAGTATCTCTTATGTAATGGTTTAAATAGCTGTTTTAGTGTAAAATATAATTGTTATTATTGGTATCAAAATTTATTTAAGTATTACTTATTGTCTTGTACTTACTATCTATATAATTTTAATTTTTGTAAAAGATCAAAACTCAAAGTCGTTTTTTAGGTTACCATAACGAGAAAACGAGAATAATTAGTATAGTATACACAGTCCTTGCGCCATTATAGCTTGAAATTAAAGAAAAACATACAAAACTGTTTGTCCTTCCGTCTCATAATACAGAAAAATTGTTTGATCGTAAAAACTGACAAATATTATGAAATTATAATAACTGAATAATTACTCACTGATGTTACTACACATATCTTTACTGAGACTATTTATTACTAAATTAAGCCGTCCATCAATATGACAGACGCTAGCCACAAGCAGTAATGGTAGCCGACTTAAGGATGGGCTAATTACTCTACATTCATTTTTAATTATTCAACTTTAATCATCGCAATTTGTAATAAATAAGATAGCTATTAATATAATTTGCTTTTGATAAGATAGCTATTAATAATATTAACGCTTTTCATAAGAGAAAAAGGATACGCGAAGAGAACTTACTGCTAAGACACTCCGTTCTCCAATTTTACCTGGCTTAGGCGAAGTCTTTATCTGACAGTGAACCTTAAAAAGCTAGTGGATGAATAATATATTACATTCTAGTTACAAATACATTAAATAATTTACTCTTTTTAATACAACACTGTAAATTTTATTATTGAACCTCTCGCCAGTTCCTCTCAACAAAGCTGCCTTTAGAGCCAGTGGTAGTTCAAATACTGATAATTTTATGTTAATTCAAATCAAAAAGTAAAAAGGCTTTATGAATAAATAAAAGTTTGATTTAGATTTTTCGTAATAAAATGTTTCTAAAGTGAAAGATTTAAATGGTTTTTGAAGTCGACAAACGATAAAATTCTGTATTGTTTCGAGTTAGTGTTTAAAAGTAATTCCTTTTTCTCGGATCTTAGAGTCATTTTGTACATTTACAAAATATACTAAAAAAACTTTTATTTGTACCATCATTTATAAATATTTATTTTTCATAAAATTAATTTTTTGTTTTATTTCCGCTCAATTGCCACCACATATCTATCTTGGTGTATCACATCTTTGATTGTATGCTCTTATCTTAGGAAATAGTGTAAACGTTTCTGTTGTAATCGTGCCCGAAGCTGCAGACAAAAGCTGGAGATTAAATTGTATATTTTATATATAAACTATGCAGTTTCTTCAAATATTCTATATCTTAGGAGTAAAAGACAAAAAGCTCAAAAACATTCACATAGCAATATAACACTGAAGACCACTTCATTTAATCACGGTGCCGTTGGATCACAACTTAATTTAGCAAGCCTGCAAAGTGCAAAGCGGCGTTCTGTCTTTTGTAAGTCATGATAATAAATCGTCCTCGTGAAGATGATGACGGAATTTATTTTATTTCACTAACGCATTCGTGAATGTTACTAAAATACGTTCTTTATCATTCTTACATATAAGCTAAAATATTTTAAAAGCAAGGTCATTTCGAATAATGTTTAAAAAGAAAAACAGCAAATTTTATATAAACTGTAATTTTTGTTTTACGTTTTCAATGAATGCTATACATATATATAAATATTAGTTTAATATTAAATTTGATTTGGGACCATTTCAATATATAATAATACATAAAAATAATTCATTCATCAATTCCAAATATCAATTCATTAACATATACATATATTCATACTTTTTGGAAAGATATTCAAAAACAGTGAGTGTTTGTCATAATTTTTTTGAAGTCAGTTAAAAAGTAATATAATGGCTTTGATACAACATTGCTTTTACAAGAATATTGCTCCTGTATGTAAATGGTCAATATTTTAATAAAAAAAAATTATATTGTTATCAATAAATTGACCTTTTACTATCAAGCAATTCATAATTAAATATTAAAATAATTTTTTTTAAAATTTTAAAAAATAAATAAATTATTTTTATTAATTATACATAACTTATATAAAATATTTGTATTATGATAACTTAAGAACATATAAATATGAATAAGTAATCATTGAGTTGGTTATTGCTTATTAAATATACATTCGCTATCCAGTGTCATTTAAATATGTAGACACCATCGTGCCATAATTGAGTAGGCAGACTATCCACTATGAGTGTTTATCCTAAGAAATAACATAAAACAGAAGACAGGATCTTTTAAATACGATGGAAATGGGTTTCATTTCTACTTGAGATAATTCTTTGTTTATGCTTCTCTGGTGTGAAAAATCGAGGCGCTAGTATATTCAAGATTGACATTATACATATACAGCAAAACATAAGTTAAAAAAGCATGAACAAATTGTTCTTACTCAATTGTTTTTGTTCCAAACAACTTTCTTTAATTTATATATTTATACTACGTAGTTATTCCAAAACATATTTGATGCTATATATATATATACATATATATATATATACATATATATATATATATATATATATATATATATATATATATATATATATATATATATATATATATATATATATATATATATATATATATATATATATATATATATATATATATCTATATATTTATATATATATATATATATATATATATATATATATATATATATATATATATATATATATATATATATATATATATATATATATATATATATATATATATATATATACATACATATATATATACATACATATATATATATATATATATATATATATATATATATATATATATATATATATATATATATATATATATATATATATATATATATATATATATATATATATATATATATATATATATATATATATATATATATATATATGCAAGTGTCTAAGTTCATAGTAGTTGCTACCACTTTGTCGTCTTACTTAAATTGACCCCATGTAATAGTTCTTCAGGGAGTAATCTCTGGTTTTCCCTTGAAGTCGTGTATTATATTTCATGTAATTATACTATAATGAATGAATTAAAACCCACTTGCGTCCAATTTACAAGTTGAAATTAGGAAGCACTATAATTTTGAGCATTAACTGCTGTAATTTGATGATAATATTAGTTAATAAAAAAAGCTTTATTTACTTATCCAATTAATTATTTATTTGATTTAATAAAGATTATGTTGTAATTATATTTAATATAATGTAAACATATAATCTATTTCAAAGCTGCGATCTCGTGAATTAGTGTTAGCATAATTAATGTAATTATTACTAAGTGAGACAACAACCTAACTAATATAATAATTAAGTCATATAAATAAGCATAACTTCGCTGATTAAATGTATGATTTTCTTTATTTTTTCTTTCTTCACTTTTTGTAAATGTAAAATTAGATGATCATATTCACCGGTACTCCGCAATTTCTTTATGGCTAGTTCCTTTTGTTTTGCATCGTAAGATGCATATACTTTCTCCCATAGCATTTTTAAAACCATTCCGTCTAATGTTTTCTTGTCATATGTTTGAGATTTTACCTGTTAAATATGAATATTAATCATAATAAAGCTTAGTAAGTTTGCAAAATATTATTTATTGAATGTTAAATTATAATTATTATTACTAAGCTATTATGGTGCACTTTTCTAGAACACACAAGAATACGAATTATTATAATTTCCTCTCTCTGGCAAGTCTGGCACTTAAATTCTCTCGAATACTCACAGAGCGAAAAAGGGCATTATTTGGGCCCTGTAAATTATCTCTGCCTACCTTGTTATACACCGAATAAATATATACTGATATAAAATATTATGTATGTGACAAAAATCTAGGTATGAAATAATTTCAAAACTAAATAATTTTCAACTTAAGCAAAATAAATTATTTCACAAGTTAATACAAAAATGGCCTCAAATCATGATACAAAATATTAAAAAAATCGTTTATACTTACCATGAATCCATGTAGGCATAGAATAGAAAATACCACGTACAGTATCTGTGTCATGGCTCAATTTTGAACGCTTACTGCACTGACGCGTGGCGAGACAGATATGCTTAAAATTCTCTAAACATCCTTAAGTTCCAACAATACTGGTATGCTTTATGCAATATGGAAAAAAATGTTTATTTTATAATTTATTTAGCATGAAGTTCTAATATTATCAGAATTAATTAACATTTGTTGCACAAATCGTAACAAAGAAGCAAAACTAGTTAATTAAATTTGTGTTTACATTTTTTAATACATATATAAAAATAGTATCCTTTTAAACGTAAGCCACAAAAATTCACCTCAAAGCGAAACCAAGATGAGCTGAATCAATAGAATTACGCCATTTGTACTGGTTCATTTCAATCTTTTCCACTTGGCTTGTCCTTGATAGAATGTCAGCTTAATCTATTGCACAATTTTTATATCTTTACCAGTGATGCGAAAATTTCGTACATTCATGATACAGTTGAGATTTATGTATGAAGGGGACGCCTCATTGATCACGAGTGTATCGATGAAACCCTCTTCCTTTTTTTAATGATTGTAACGGCCCGCAAGAAAATGCTCTTTTTGGTCATTATTGAGATATTTATTTGGCTGCGGACAACAGGCGCCATTTTTTTGTAATTTAAACTTTTTATGTACCATATATTTTATTCACAAATCTTTAGTGAATAATGTTTTTCTTTGATTACATATATAAAAGAGAAAGATGTTATGTTAATAATAATGAAAAAAAAACTAAAAATAATTTTATTCATAAATTTTAGTCAAAACTTAAGCAATTATTATCAACATAAATTACTAGCTTAGTTTATAATCAAAAAACATTTTAACTAATATTACTAAAAATGTAATAACCCAGAATAAACATAATCCAAATTTATACAAGTACCTACTACATTCAGTAATAAACTCGAAAAAGAGAAAATGAAGTGAAATTCAAGAAGTACCTAGTTGAGAAATTATAAAACTTGACGTGTTATTTGAACGCCTTAATTGAGTTACTTTTTCTCTTGTATGTACAGCGTGTGTATTTACATTTGAAATTGCAACTAATACTTGGAAATACACAAAGTGTGAAATTTAAATGGCATGGTACAAGTCAAAACTATTTGTTGCAGTGGGACTAACTATTTTTAAATGTAATGTTTATGGACTTCGATCTTCAATGTGTATGTGTGGTGTATTTTGATCTTTCTTAGATATAGTAATGACCGATGTTTATTGCGCAAAGAAGTAAATAACTGTAAATTGAAAAGTCAAAATCAAATAATTTTATTGCTCTGGCAACTAGGCAAAGCGCGAGGTTGAGTTTCGCCACTCAACACGTAATGCCTCGAAAAAGGCTGAAAGCGGGGACGGAGAAAAGCAGGGACTAAGCAACGAAATTTCTTAACACTAGGGTTCCACGGTTGCTGCAGTTTCCTCTGCCTACCCTGCCCCATGTGCGGGATATAGCTTGAAGCTAAAAAAACTAAAATTCTTATATCTATCGAATTTAGAAATTATTGAACCATCACCTTACGTAAATGATTTAGAAAACAATAAAAATTATTCTCATATATTGTAACGATTGAAGAGGCATATCGCCCATTAGGTTTTTTTTAACTTTTTTTTTACAACATTTGAACAGCCTCAAACAAAAAGAACTACTATTTCATACTAATTCATAATATTTCACTAAGTAAACATTTTTAAAATGTAATTTAATTAAACATTTTCTTCTAGAGTTAACAATGAAGTAGGAACTTATTTGACTTTGAAAGACTATATTATTAAAAATGTTTGATATTCTTATCTTTGTTCTTTTTCTTTTGATCAGACTGTGTTACTTAAAATATATAAAATATAATAAACTGGAGAGGGAGCCCTCATGCTTTTTACGTGACCGTGATTTGGAGACAGCATGTATGATGCCGTTAATGGACGAGGCGGTAAAGATATGCGGGGACCGCACCGTTTGGCGCTCCATACTCTCTAACTTCCTAGCGAGGCAGTTAGAGAGTATGAAGCGCCAAACGCGCGGGTATACATAGCGATGTATGCCCGTGTACGTATTGCATACATGGATAAGGAAAATGTTACAATCAGTTCAATAAACAATAGTGGACTTACCTATTGATGCACTCTTAAAGAGCGGTTAAGAAGAGTAACGCTTGTAACGAATAGTAACGTATAAATTAAAAAATTCAGACCATAAAATCGCCCTTTTTAAGCTTGTATCTGCTTATTATCCTTGCCTTAAATATACAAAAAAAGAAAAAAATGTCAAGAATCACATACATTTAGTGAAAAACGTAAATAATGAATACGTGTCATTTCCAATACTATCCCTAGCGGGGTATAATACTACTAATATCATTTATCTACCAGCATCTATGAAGGATGACAAGTGTCACTTAAGATTGTATACATCAAGTGATTAGACATATTGATTGCTGAGACCTAAATTGTAGCCATTAAGTTGATGAATGACGTCTCCACATGGTGACAGACAGCCTTTAATTGTTCACTTTATATATAAATATAAACATATATTTCATAAAGCCAGACCCACTTCTCAAAGGCCAGTTGACTATATCTAAAAATATGTTTTATTGATATATATATATATATATATATATATATATATATATATATATATATATATATATATATATATATATATATATATATATATATATATATCTATCTAGTAAGTAAAGCTATCATCAGCAGCAGCTGCAGTAAAGCTATTCATTTATTTTATCTTGAATGGCGCAATGAAATTCGACCAACGAAACGAAAATAGTTTAAATTATCCACAAATATAATATAATGCAATTACCAATAACAAATTGCAAATTTTACATCATATTATATAGACTTGAATCTTTCATTTTAAAATCCGTATTTTATGGACGATCTGTAGTATATATATATATATATATATATATATATATATATATATATATATATATATATATATATATATATATATATATATATATATATATATATATATATATATATATATATATATATATATATATATATATATATATATATATATATATATATAATATATATATATATATATATATATATATATATATAATATATATATATATATATATATATATATATATATATATATATATATATATATATATATATATATATATATATATATATATATATATATATATATATATATATATATATATATATATATATATATATATATATATATATATTATATATATATATATATATATATATATATATATATATATATATATATATATATTATATATATATATATATATATATATATATATATATATATATATATATATATATATATATATATATATATATATATATATATATATATATATATATATATATATATATATATATATATATATATATATATATATATATATATATATATATATATACTACAGATCGTCCATAAAATACGGATTTTAAAATGAAAGATTCAAGTCTATATAATATGATGTAAAATTTGCAATTTGTTATTGGTAATTGCATTATATTATATTTGTGGATAATTTAAACTATTTTCGTTTCGTTGGTCGAATTTCATTGCGCCATTCAAGATAAAATAAATGAATAGCTTTACTGCAGCTGCTGCTGATGATAGCTTTACTTACTAGATGTAACATATACAACATATAAAAATACTCTGTTCACTACTTTCTGTCCTATTTTATTTGCGATCCACGTAAATATAAAAAAAACCTACAAAAGAATCATACAGAAGGCCAGCTGCTTAACTAATAAAATGTTCATGTCGCTACATCAATCAATAATTTACTATATTATTATTAATTTTTTCACTGTTTTATTTATTAACTATTACATTAAATTTATTAACATAAAATCTTCTCCATATTAATAAAGAGTTCTCACATCACATTAAGGTTTCATAATATTATTAATTCCAAACTTAGTCTTTTATAGTCCACGAGGATGATATGCTTTGCATAAATTGGAAGTACAGTGAAAAGTGAAGCCATGTAATAAAAATAAGTTTTATTGATATACCTGTCAAATTTACTATCGAGTCATTCTTACGTATAGATTCTGTTTTGTGCACTAATGCTATTTACAATATTTTATCATTGTAGCTTGCAACTTGGGACGTCAATAAAATACAGAGGTACTGTATTTGATATATACTATTTTTACTACATATAAAGATCCCTGAAACTATAAATTTTGGAGATATATATATATATATATATATATATATATATATATATATATATATATATATATATATATATATATATATATATATATATATATATATATATATATATATATATATATATATATATATATATATATATATATATATATATATATATATATATATATATATATATATATATATATATATATATATATATATATCTCCAAAATTTATAGTTTCAGGGATCTTTATATATTCCTTGCCCTATTGTAAGCTCGCAAATCTCGCGCTGACTCGTCAGGTGGCGGAGGACTCGAGGACTCGAGGATTTCCCTTCCTGATCTGATTCTTTCCCCACTGCGTCTTTTAACCTATCTTCTTCTTTAACATTTTATTACAATTCAGGCTTAAATAAAGAAAACCTATTTTATTATTACCTTATTTTTGCTTATAGCTTGCTAGTATAATTTGATTTTGATGTCTCCGCCATTGTAAATTGTTTCCAAGCCTAACTTTGTAAGACACCTGACCCGTTTTCTCGGTAATGTTACACTCCACCCATTTAGGTACTTCATCGGAATACCCTCGGACAAGAACAGCTTCCCCTACCTCCATGTCCCTGTCAGAGCCCCCTTTATTTCGAACTTGCCTCAACTGGGCAGCGCGCACTACACTCGAAACGTCAGGCCGGATGGCATCCAGGCGTCCGCCAGCTCCATAGCTTCTTTGTATTTAATATTTTTTTCGGCAAAAATTCATAGCCTCATTTGCTAACCCAGACACAAATTGATCGCGTAGGTTCTCCTCCAACTTTAACCTGAAATTACAGGACGCTGCGAGATGTTTCAAATTTTGCAAATTCTCAGTAAGTGATTCGCCGCCATTTTGCCTTTGTAAACAAAATACGTGACGCTCCGCGATCTCTGATCATTGCGGTTCTAAGTGATCGGACACAAGTTTATTTAGTTCCTCAAATGATTTGGTTTCTGGGTGTCACGGTTAACATAAATCACACATTAATGAGTAAGTCGCTTCGTCAACTACCGTAATCAGCAATGGTTAATCAGCACAGTTCCTTTTTGATTTCGTTTAACACATTATATTGATTTACACGTCGAATATATACTGGTCATTGTTTTGAATTAAGATCAAATGGTTCTAATTTCCCGATAGGCATATTTAATAGCTTTAAACACAGCTCAACTTGACAAAATCGCGTGAATTTGAACCTCGTCGCCAATGGGACGTCAATAAAATACGAGACCGGATTCTGACTGGCCATTTATTAACAGTTCCATTTCTACCCACATAATAACAATAATAGAATAACCCTACACAAGTGTTGTAATAGAACTGAACTGAACACTGAACACAGTGTCAAAACACTATTCTTCGTTTTTAACCCCGATTCAAATATGTTTACGTTACTTGCCAATAGATTAATTTAATAAAAGGACAAAAGCACAATTTATTAGTAAATATTACGACAGAGTTGATATTTACATATATCAATGACTAAACCGCTTGGAGTTGATCAATTCTGCCACCAGTTCCGCTCAGATTAGGCAATTGTAATGTAATACCTTAATTATATGTAAATATATTAATTTATTTAAAAGAAGAACCAGAAGAAATGGCGAATGAAACTCTTCAGTACATCACTGAGGAGTTTCTTTCGCCATTTCTTCTCATCCAAGACAAAGTACTGTTCCTAAATGGTGACCTACTATAAAATAGAATCCATGAGTTTTTTTTTTTCAAAATAAAAAGTTATGAATTGTAAATAGCGCTATAAATAATATTGTTGAAGAAGTTTTTTTATTCTAACATAAAGTTACAGATATAAAAATAAAGATATTATATATACACAACAAACTTTTCTGTTCATTGATTACACTCGTTGGTCTCACAGACCAATCAACATTCACCAATCCATGCATATATCACAAACTCGCCGATCTTCCCGGAAAAATATTACTTATAAAAGTTGACACTTTTATATAAAATATTACTTATAAAAGTTGACACTTTTATAAGTAATATTCTTATTAGAGGTGGTTTTTCATTAATATTTTATAAATTATCAATTTTCAGTTTTTTTCTTTATTAAGTAAACACTAACTATAAATTTTCACTTTTTACCAAATTTCATAATTCTAGGTCATCAGAAAGCCTTATATCACTCAATAACTGTCATACAATACGCGACAAGCATGAAGCATAAGCGCTAATAACTTTTCATTGCATTGACTTAGAAGCTTGTTTGCCTGAATTTTGAAAGTTAATTTCATTTTGTTACTTCTACGTGTTCTTGATAAAAGTAGTCTTGTCTAATGCATGAACTTATAGATATTTAAAGAAAAATTATATATATATATATATATATATATATATATATATATATATATATATATATATATATATATATATATATATATATATATATATATATATATATATATATATATATATATATATATATATATATATATATATATATATATATATATATATATATATATATATATATATATATATATATATATATATATATATATATATATATATATGTGTGTGTGTGTGTATGTGTGTGTGTGTGTGTGTGTTTGTGTGGACTGGTTGTTCTTGGTTCTTGTAAATAATTATAAGAAATATTTTAGCGTCAATTTCTACATATATAGACCTATATCATCTAACATAGTACATATTATTCTGCTCCAGGCAAATACAAGTATTGCCTGCACAGATGTTTGTTATGGCTTGGATAACGGAAGTAAAGTGTATAGTCAAAGACTACAGGAAGCATGTTTTCAGTTTTATGGATTTAGTGATGAATCATTTAATTTAATAGTGATATTTGATTTAATGGTGATAAATCACGTTAGTTATTAGACGTAAAGAATTGACAATTAATTACATATGACATATGACACTTTTTAATAGCACGTACAATGTCCACCAAAAAATCTCTTTAGAGTAATAAAATCATAGTACAATTTTTTTATTTTCATTCACTTATAGATAAAATATTAATTATTTAAAAAAACATATACGTTATAATAAAATAAAATTTTCGAAAATTGCTACATTACGCGCCATTCTGTCGTCCATATTTTTAAAATGAATAAAGTTTTAAATTTGTTACCCTAAAACATTGTTTACACGTTCACTCTGGAAACACAATTACTAAACCCAAGTTCTCTCTCATTTACTTATAAAATCTCTAAATTTCCAGATAACGTCCGGCAAAACTTTCTTATTTTGTTCAATAAGCCTTAACTAAGAGCATTTCATGTTGATTTTAAGTTTGGGTAAATTTATTTTGTAGGGCGGCTATTCGTAAAAGATATTTTAAATTATAAATTTTACTTGAAATTTTTTTTAAAAAAAATCACGTAATATAATGGAGGCTATCGTGGCACAGTGGAACAGCATCTAACGTATGCGCGGAGGTTGTGGATGCGAAACCCATTTCGAGAAGTAAATGTGACGGATATTTGTGTCACTCAACATGCAGTCTCCCGAAATTTTCGATGTTTCCTGTGAAGGTTAAAATGAAGTTTTATGTTTACTTGTGTAAGAGAAATTGAGGAGACTTAAAATATTTTTTATGTTTTGCTTCATACATACTATACTAACTAAACATATAAAACACTAAAAAAATGTACTGATTATTTGTCAGACCGAATACTTTGCTAATGTATTATTTTTTAAAATCATGGCGCAGCTGTTTGTAATTTGGATGGTTATATGTTCGGGTGCATTAGATAATAAGACAAAAGTGATGGTGCTTTTTTGGAAAATAGAGTATGACGTGTATTTTACGTTAGGTTCCCTGTGCTTGTCCAGCTTTACATATTATACTAATTAAAACAAACATAATTCCTATTAGACAATCCAAAGGAAAATAAATTCATAATTACAAAGGTTTAAACAGATTATTCATTTAAAACATCATAAACAATCATTTCATTAAATTCATCCAATTTATTAGGCAATTGTTAAATTATAAACAGTTTGCTGTCATTCGATAACATTTAGGATTCCCTTTATCTTGCAAAGTGTTTCAATGCGATTGTAATTTGTATACAACGATTTTAACTTTACTTTTGTCTTACAACTCTGTAAGCTATTTATAATCTTGGTTGAGGATCATTACTAAGCTTTTATTTACATTGACAGACAATACAATTTATATCCGAACTATAAATTACACATTCTTTTATGAATATTGAATGATTGGCAGTGAAATATTTACAAAATGCCTCGAAAAAGGTGGAAAGTGAGGGTAGAGAAAGCACTAAGCAACGGAGGAGGGACTAAGCAACGGAGTGTCTTTACACTAGCTTCCTATGGTTTCTGCAGTCCCCTCTACCTATGTAATGCGCATATTCACATGTGTATTATTGCGCATTTATTTTGTTAGATACTTATAAAGTTTAAAATACTTTTTACAAAAAATATGAAACTGGTTATGAAAGATATATTAGACAAAGTGAAAAATGTCTTTCCAACGCAACTGACACAAATAGAAAATATGACAGAGCATCTACTCTCCGCAATCGGATTTGAAGAGATAGAAAAATCATAAAAAGTTATCGAAAAATATGATGCAGTCAAAGTCTAGAGTTTTTAAGTCCCTTGGTTTGAGTAAAACAAAATATAAATTCATCCAGAAAACTAAGCCAACATACTTGTATTTATTCAATTTCTTTTTAATTCTGTGTATGTGATACTCTTATTATTGGTCGTAAAATTCATTTCAGGCATCAAATGCACGTTACAAAATCTTAGTGAGTGTTCCTACCATTTGGACATTTGACAAAATCATATTGTAAAATTTTCTAGGTTTTTTATCCGTCACAACTCGAAATGAGTGCTCCTGGGTAGATACAACAAACCTTAAAGCTTTAAAAAGCGGCTCTATTTATTTATTTATTAATTTATTTATTAACACCAACAAGACATACATTAATAAAAGCGAAAAATACATTATTGAACAAGTAATGTTAAAATCAAAATGTTGTCCTAATTATAGTTGTTACACACATTACAAAGAAAAATAGACACGTAATATGCAGATAAAATTACATTTTAAAAAGGAAAATTAGAAAAAAAAATACTAATAATCATTAAAATAAAAAATAGTGAATTGTAAAAAGTTAAATTCAAAATATTTATAATTTTATACTTTAATATCATTAATAAATATAAAAATAAGGAATTACAATATCCAATAAAATGAAATATAAAACAAATCAAATCACATATTCAAATGAGTAGTAAGGTTCTCCGATATTAAGCAATAACAAATTAAAGAATACAACACAAACATCGATTACTTTAAATTAGTATTAGGTATATAATGAATAAAAATTTAATAAATATGTAATACATTAAATTTTTATTCATTATATAATTCTTTCTTAATTGAATTTTACAAGGTTGTCACAAAATATGTCAATATCCATCTTTCTATCTAATTGCTTTTTATCAATAGTGGATAAAGTAGTACAATTATTTTTTGTTAATTTATAGATAGCATTGTAACATTAACTTAATGACCTCATTGGTGCACGAATATTTAAATGTTTTAATAAACAAGGACTGTCAATGACACCATTCACCAATTTGTATAGAAAAGTGAAATCATAGAGCTATCTTGGATCCGAAAGTGAATGTAGTTTAAAGAATTTAAGCCTATCTTCGTATGTCCTAAGGGTTTTGGCTAGGTTAAGATCAAAGCACAAATGCCACAGAAATCGTTTCTGAATCCTTTCTATTCTCTGTGAATAAATATTGAAGTGAGGATTCCATACAACACTGCAATACTCTAAAATACTACGCACCAAGGCTGAATAAATAATTATTTCAGTGCGTGAATTCCTAAATTGCTTGCTGTTACGTAAGAAGAAACTTTTATTTGCAATATTGTCAACATGGATATTATACCGAAGTTTATTATCGAATATAACTCCTAAATCACGTATGTGAGGTACTTCGGACAGAGCAGTACCATCAAATAAATATGTTCTCGCAAAAGAAGTCTTTTTCCTGGAAAAATTTTATTGCATGACACTTCTCAGCATTCAAAATCATGCCGTTTTTCCAATACCATAAAGACAAATTATTTAAGTCCTCCTGTAGGAGTTCTCTATCGGTGTCAGTAGAAATATGTCTAAAGATCTTTAGATCGTCAGCGAACAAGAAGCATTTTGAGTAAATAAAGCAACTACTGATCGTTGATGAATATGTTAAACACCAAAGGACCCAGATGAGAGCCTTGTAGTACACCAGTTTGCGCAAAAAATGGTTCCGAAGCGTAACTATCAACGACAACAGTCGAAGATCGGTTTACAAGATAAAACCTAAACTTGTCCAGTAGTGAGCCTGATATACCTATAATTTTAAGTTTATGAATTAAAATACCCTGATCGACTTTGTCGAAAAGGCCTTACTGAAATCTGTGTAGATTGTATCAACGCACATGCCATTATCAAGAACTTCAGTAATGTCTTCTACAAAGGACACAAGATTAGTTGCTGTAGATTGGGCTTTCACAAACCCATGTTGTTCAGGTGCAACGAATTGTTGGAAGTACCAAGCAACAACAGGATACAAGAGCACCTCAAACACCTTCGCAAAAACAGACATAATTGATATGAGTCTATAATTTCTAGCTTCCTCCCTATTACCAGTTTTGAACAAAGGCAATACAAGGGCCTTTTTCCACAAGGTAGGATAAGTGCTAGTTGATAGAGATTTATTGACAATTATTGCAAGTGGTAAAGTCAATGTTCCAGTGCAAGTATGGACAAAAATAGATGGAATCCCATCAGCTCCCGCTCCCTTATTAGAGTCCAGTCTTTTTAAAACATTCTAAACCTGTTCTACCGTAAAAGATATTTAACTAAGATTCGCAATATTACAGAAATTTACAGAAATGTCTCCACTATTTGTAGCTAGGTAACCGTTATTTTTGTTATAAGCAGACGAAAATTGCTTAGCAAGAACCGTTGCCTGTCGTTATTTTTGATGTATAAGAACTTTTCCCCTTTTTTGTTTTAAAAATAACCAAATTAACTTGGGATTAGATCTTAAAGATAACTCAAGACATTCTATATATTTAGAATAAGAATATAATATGAGTTTTTCGCACCTTTTCTTCAATAAGTCAAAAGTTAGTTTATCGCTATTGTTGTATTTTCTAATTTTTATTCTATATTTATATTTTTCTTTTATACACTTAATCAGACACGAAGTAAACCAAATAGGATATTTATGACTACGGGGTTTCTTTTTGGGTACATATTTTAATATTAAATTACGAATTTTGGCATAATGCAATGAAACTATATCATCAACACAAGGGCACCTGCTCAAAATTTCCTTCCAATCAATTTCGCTTAATTCTTTTTTTATATTCTCGTAATCTGCCTTGTGAAAACAAAAAGTTGTAATATTGCTGTTAGGGATGAGTGGCGTAGAATTTGTTGAATCGAAAGAAAAAATTAAGTACTCTAGTTCCACCTTCGGGCCTGCATCCTGCGTGTGGCACTTCAAACACCCGTTTGTATCGTCTCGGGCATAAAAAAACTGTAATTTTCAAATAAACTGTAGACTACTCCGATGAACACTGTCTCTATATTTAACTTGTTATTAAAAGTAGTAGAAAGTCTTGTTCTATAACTATTCACATAACTTTCCAACTCAATTTTTCTTTACCATCCAGCTTTCAACTTGGTCATAGCGCGACTATTGCTTTAGTCACGATCGACATCAGACAGGTAAATAAATCGCCTACTCTCTTTTACATTTTAAGACCATTTTATAAGAATTTTGGGCCAAGCATAAAAATTAGGTAACAGCGACTATGAATATATATAAAAATATAGTGTTGATATTGCTTATGTAATTTAGAATGGATATAAAATCTTATAATAAAAATCTAAACGAACCAACAGAAAATCGATTTAACATATACCAATTTATTGGTTAAATCTAATAATGATTAAATCAGACTTACATTATAATTTGAAGCAATATTACTTAATCACCATAGGGAAAATAACGATGAAAATCATTTATGAAAAAAAAAACTTTATATTCGCATATTTTTATCATTAATCGCAATTGTTTTGCATATCTTTGTAAAATATCAATGGAAATGCTACATCCTGGCTTAAAAATAAAACGTATTGCCATTGTTGGAAACAGATCCAAATAGCCTTTGGATAAATTTCACATTACAATATGACAAATACTAGGCCCCATTTGCGGCTTAACGCATTACGCGATGCGGGTGCGATCACAGCTAATATTAGTTTGACGGTCTCATCATTACTATTTTGTATGCAATTTGATTAGATACGATTGAAAAATGAAAGAATGTTTTTATAAACTTAAGTTAATAAATAAAATGAATAGCAGTCAATAAATTTAATGTATATTTAATGTAAACATTGTGTTTATTAATTATTTTATCTTGTGGATATTGTGGTACATTTAGAAGTATTTGAGTTTGATGCCCATATGAATATAAACTGTTTTAAGTTTACGGAAACCAGAAAATCATTTAAGTTAAAAAAGGAGATCAGAGCACAAATATTTATCGTTTCAAAAGCGATTTCTATATATCCGCTAAATTTATGTTTCATTATTTCCGTTTTTTCTGTCATTTATTTGGTATAGGTATAGATATATAGAAAAATACTGAGAACATTTTGCTTGTAAATCGATTATCGTATAATAAAATAAATATATCAATATAAAATTGGTAAAAAATAAAATTTTCACAAATTCATTGGTAAAAAATAAAATTTCAAATTTTCATGCGGTTACATGTAAATTATATTTATATTTTAATAAAATTTGCATCGCAAGTACATAATTGTATTAACATCAGACGGTCAACAGCGGTCAACTTGCAATACAGGCAACGTTTTCGTTTGACAAACAACCACCACAAAGGCATGCCATTCGCAAGCGTGTTTGAAATTGAGATCTTATTATATGTGTTCTTTACAAATAATAAATACATATATATTTCTTATCACAAATTTAGTTTTAAGATTATAATTTTATGTATAAGAATATTTATGAGTATTTTCAGTACATTCCTATAACAAATACGAGTACATTCTCAAAATCTAGAAGTAACATTTCGAATTAAAAAAAAACATAGTGCGTAAAACCTTGGTTATGTTTAAATTTTGATAGGTGTTGCAAACATTGAAATGTCCTATAATTTTACTACACAACATTTCATATAGAATTTCGTTAAATTTTATCGAAATTTAATATTATATGCATTAATACATTAAAAAGATACATATTTAGCCCAGCGTACAACAAAATCAACATGCTGTTATCGACACATATTTAATGTGAAACATTTTAACTAAATTTGTAATACAACGTGTTAAATCAAGTTTATTATAATAACACTTTTAAATATATATATATATATATATATATATATATATATATATATATATATATATATATATATATATATATATATATATATATATATATATATATATATATATATATATATATATTATATATATTTATATATATATATATATATATATATATATATATATATATATATATATATATATATATATATATATATATATATATATATATATATATATATATATATATATATATATATATATATATATATATATATATATATATATATATATATATATATATATATATATATATATATATATATATTTCTTTTTTGGGTGTGTGTGATGGTAATGAATAGTAGCGAATTGAAAGCGAACTCATTAAAATTTATAATGAATAAAATATGAGGTCATTATGGTATAGCGGTACAAGTTACATATGTAATCGTAATGATGCTTGGTCCAAATTTTGCAAGTAACATTTCCACATTTAAAAAAAGAAAGATTTTTGAATGTCTTAACTTCAGCTAACAGATATCTAAGTATCTTAAAACTAAGTTACTTATTACTTACTTTGATCCTGGATAAAACAAAAATCTGTAACATAATTCCACAGATTATTTAAGTAAACAACAATTTAATGAGTAAGGCAGACGATTCTATATTCTATAGAAATACAGACTTATAATATATGACTACAAATAATACAAACATATTGCGTTCTCTTTCTCCTTTCAACCACGTTCGTTTTTGACTTTGAACTTTATTTATGCCATTTTTTCTCAAGTAGCATTTAGGCCAATACAATACAAATAACACGATGACTTCAAACAATAATGCCGGCATATTATGGAGGTTGTCAATTCATACGTCATTAAATTTTATATGCCTACAAGCTTGTTTTCGTAAAAATATTTTTTAATTTATAAAGGAAACCATAATCTTAAATATATGTCAAATACTTGTTACGTTAATAACCTACATGTATGCAATTTATTTGAAACTTAATCTTCAAAAAAATATTCTTAAGAAATATTATAAAAAATCGGTTAATTTAAATATTTTTTTATAACTAATATATAATACAATTATTAATAAATAACGACAACATCGTGATCATTTTAGCCCTTAACACTTACTATTGCACATATACTTTCTCCAAGAGATTGAGACTATTGGATTCTCATAGAGGACTCTATGAGAAACATCTATAAAAAGGTTTCCAGCAATATTGAGTAGATCGACGGTCCAACATGTAGCGCGCTTGCCAACCAAGGGCCAAACCAACTGTCATCTATTTTGTGACCACCAATCAAGAACTTACGGGCTTCAACAACTATCAGTTTTTCTTACGAAGCGTCTGGTCCACGGCCACTTCAGTTAGGCATTTTTTTTTGTAATTTTGGTTACTTTTGTCATCTTATGTATGATGTTTTTAATTCCCAACGTGATAGTTGAGAAATACTAAACATTGCTGTCTCCTTTGTATGCCGTTTGACATCAGCTGCTGAGAACTATCATGACTGTGAACAGCTCCACAACGACTCCACAGCTACTTGTTCACAATTTTTGTTATTTGCAGAATGCATTAAAATCCTATGTCAAATGTTATTTCTAATTCAAGTAAAGCGTAGTATTTTTTTTATATTTTATGAGTGAAACGTGTGTAAAATTTGTTAATTTTTTGAAGTTGGTTCAAAAATTGGACGGGCCGCTTACGAAATTAACTTTCCGCACGCAATCAAGGGTCTAACAAGCTTTTTATAGATGTTTCTCAATAGAGTGTAATTTCTTTTTAACATTCGTACATGTATAATAATTTTTAAAATTTTGGCTAATACATAATGCATGTTTTTTTTAACTATCTTTTACATGCTTCCTTACAGCGTGGTCAAGTGAAAATACTTAAAAGCTGATTAAAACAAGATCCACTCTAATTATCAGAGGTACTTCAGATTTTGACTATATATTATCGTGACGTATAATATCCTATATCGCTTCGCAATAATGGAACTATCCGACAAATATTTCGTTTCAAATCTTGCCTTGCCAAGCTTGTGAGACTAACACGTTCGACACATATTCTTCAACTTTATTTTTTGTGAACTTTTTCCTCAGAATAGGTTGCGTAAAATATTCTGCTTGTCAAAAAGTTCATACAAAGTATTTAATATTATAAGTAAGGCTGGATTAGGCATGTACTCGGGTATGTCGAGTAGCAGATAAACGCCAAAATTAACTCGGTCTGTCAAAATAAATGTACTTACTATATTAGATGTTCCATAAGATATTCCATACCAGTTTCTACTGTCAAGATCTTCTCAAGGAGCGGTTTTCTCGTAAGATATGATATTATAAAAGAAAAGGATAAACAGAAAAGGAAATCATCACTGTGATCAATAATTTTCCTAATTTATTTTATGATCACTAATTATGCCGGAGTAGCATAACATAATTATAATATGATTTTCACGTGCATATGTATATTTCTTTTTCGTGTGGCGAATTATCCGCAGAGATATTATTTTTATTATTTAATATCCCGTATATTAAATAATATATATTCTCCAAATGAAATTTATAAACCTAATAGAATGACATAAATTCAATAAAGTATATATATATATATATATATATATATATATATATATATATATATATATATATATATATATATATATATATATATTATATATATATATATATAATATATATATATATATATATATATATATTTATATTTATATATATATATATATATATATATATATATATATATATATATATATATATATATATATATATATATATATATATATATATATATATATATATATATATATATATATATATATATATATATATATATATATATATATATATATATATATATATATATATATATATATATCCACATCCACGTCATGCAGCATATATTAGTTTATAGTGTATCATAACACATAACTTTAAGATCATTTCTTTTACTAAATTACAGCAACAAAAATATTGTATTTGTAAAAATAATATCCGCATTAAAATTAAATTGAAACCATCCGATATTCACTGTGGCCTAAGGTAGATTGGTTTTCATCCTTTTTTTTGTCATAGTAATTTAGAATATATTAAAACAATAATTGAAGTTTTAATAAGTAATTTTATATATTTAATTTTCTCGACACAGCAATTGTTTTATAATCAAACGCGGGTGGTTGGATACCACGATAGCTCAGTGGATGATTTTAATATTTTATGTGTTACTTTAAAATCTCTTGGGCTCGACTCACCGCCACAATATTGAAGATAGTTGAAAGTCCTTGGACGGTTGTATAAATTTTATTTTTCGCTATAGAGTTCTTTAAGTAACACAGATCATAATATCAACACAGTTTAGCACAGTTCACACCTTCTTATTTTGAATTTTGAATATATTCGTGGAGCTCACGGCGCGTAACTCGACAACTCTCGGCGAACGGAATGACACTCACGCCGCCACGCGGCATTTTGGCGAAACATCCGTCGATTTTGGCGAATATAAAATGAGCCCAAGATCCTACATTCCCCCCACCGAAATCCGACAGGATTTCACCGGTTACATACCAACAAGTTGAAAATATTTGAAGAATATGTTGGATATAAGTGTATAGTGTACTGTATATAGTTATTAATGTTGAAAACTAATGGGAATATACATAAATATACATTATATATAGACATTTGAATTAGAAGCTAAAGAAAATTGAATGTATTATTGTAATTAACTATTGGAATAAAGTTGACTCCTCCAGATCCAGGGTGCAATTTAATTACCCGCCCACAGCTCCATTGCAGAGGCGAGGCATCAAAATGTACGAGAACAAGATCATCAATTTTTAAATTTTGACAATCATTATACCATTTTTCAGGCTGTTGAAGCAAATGTTAGTAATCCTGCCTCTATTCTTTCCAAAACAACTGTGACACCTGTTGCACAAGTTGCCAACGGTTTAATTGATTAATATATTTGTGAAATTACATGTTTTTAGTAAAGGATGTTTCTTATTGAAAGATAAATCGGTTTAAGAGAGTCTACCCCCCAACCTGAGGAATTTGTTTGAATCTAGAAAAGGGTTGAGCTTTCATAAGGAAGAGCTACATTGTTCACCCCTACCTAACAATGTTATATCATTAGAAAAATGATGATTTTATACACTTCTGATAATTGTGGTACGAGCTTTAGGAGTATCGATTATAGAAATTGATCTCCACTTAGAAGGTTGTTTACGATGTTTGAAATTTGAAATAAATAAATAGCATCGTGCCACTATATTAAGCAACTTATTGAAACTAGAAAACTTCTCTGTTAAATCGACAATCAAGTTTGACTGTGACGACTCAGTTGAAACTAAACTATGAGAAACTGGCTTGAGAATTTCAGGTGCTTGAGGAAATCGATGAGCTTCGTCATCGGCTAGTCTGTAAAACGTTGATAGCTAGATACGGACTACTAGCAACTCCATAAGTTACAGTGTTACAGTCGAATATTTGAATAGGTTGATCCTTAGAATAACGCCATAAAATGTGCTGATAGGGACGTTGATCTTTTTTTAAAATTAGTTGACGAAACATCTTGTATATGTCAGCAGATAAGCATATCTGGCCTAGACGAAAATTGACAATGAGCCGATTAAGATCAGCTTGAAGTTTTGGATCTGGTAGAACAATTGAATTGAGTGAGTTACCATTCGACGTTTTACATGAGGCATCGAACACCACACGAAGCCGATTAGTGGTACTTGAAGGTTTGACAATACAGAAATGCGGGATGATATATTTCGAATCCACGCTTTCCATAGAAGAAAGACAAGTCATGTGTCCGAGAGACTCATATTCACGCATAAACTTATGGTACTCAGCCTTCAGATCTTGTTAGCGTTCGAGTTTCGAGTCTAAGTTGTTAAATCGACTGAGAGCAATTTGACGAGAATCGCCTTGTTCACCGAGTGGCCACATGGGATATTGCACGATATATCGACAGCGAACAATCTATCAGCTAGCGCGTCATCTGGATCTTGTGGTAACTCAGACGGTATATTCTCTAATTTCCAAAACCTAGAAACAATATGATAAAGGTTCAAGGAAACACCATAAAATTGTTCATGATATTTTGTTTATTTTCAGGTTGAATGGATTGTGGTTCAGACTGATTCAAATATAGTAAAAGCACAGTCTGACCAGCAATAATATACCCGAAAATAGACTCCATTTTATTTGGTAGAATCTTAATACCATCATAAATAGGGAATAGATCACCTGCGAAGAACATGTCGATTGAATCCGGTTTATAGAAACTAGGGTCGGCAAGACTATAATGTTTAAATTGATTAATGACTACCTTTGATAAAGACATAGTAGGTAAGTCACCAGTAATTTTTTAAACAATTACTGCGTCAGTCGACAAGGTTGGACTGTCGCAGTTACTGGGCTTGGCCCGGAATCCTTAACTTTATTGCCACCTAGCCCAATAGGTTGAAAGTGACACTTACGCCTAGTTAATCCTAAGCGCAACGCACATTCTTGAGTAATATAGCCAGTCATAGCTCCGCTATCGATCACATTAGGCAGTGTGTGGTACTGACCCCAACAATCCGCAACGTGAATAACAGCTGTGCCGAGCAACACAGTTGACGCAGCCGAACACGTCAAAGTTACCGCGTTGCTTGAAATTACGCTTGAATCGATATGAAGCGTATAGTGATGATTCTTTTACAAATTGAACAATGAATCTTAGAAGTGTAATCGTCAGTTGAATGATTATTACGCAAACAATTCAAATACAACTTAAGTTTTTTAATAGCATCAAAACGTTGAGCAGGTGAAAGGTCAATGAACTATGGACATCTATAAATTAAGTGTAAACTTTTACTATATAAACATTCCCGACTCTTAGAACTAAAATCATTATTATTTGAAATACTATCGGGATTTTTATTAAAAAAGGCAGACGGTAATGTCGTTTTATTCATATTGGATTTATAAGAAACCATTGATTTTGAATACTGTGGCCCTGGATTAATCTTAACATAGTTTAATTTATTATCGTAAGCCAATTTTGATGTAACTCTGCTATTCGATATCTCAAGCACACGCACGTGATAGTCGATAAACAAAGTTAAATCATTAAAAGTCGGAATTATATTTTGTTGAATAGACTGTTCGAATTACCTTCTCGTAATAGGGTCTGGATTACGTAATGCTATAAAAAATAATATAAAACCTGACAAGTCGTTAGTATTTAATAAATGAATAGCTCTTACACTATCTTGAAAAATTTGCATAAAATTATTGAGAGCGGAAAATGATTCATTTTGCAAAGGTTTGAAAATAAATAATTTATTTAAATAAACCGTAGCTAAGGCAAGTTTATTTTCGTAACGCTTAAATAATGCATTCCAAACTATAAAATACTTATCTGACGTAATAGGCATCGACTTAACTGTAATAAACAATAAGTAATAATTTTAATATTAATAACAAATCTTATTAACAAATAGTAATAATTTTGTGCACAGCATTTTCGTATAATAATAATAATAATAAGCCCGCAGGGCAGCTTGTGGCGAGCTGTTGGGGAATGGCGACCCCACGGACCTGAGTCCTCCAGAGGGGAATTGTAATTTATCTCCCGGCTCTGGCTTGCCTTCATTGGCCGGCAGAGTGGAGTGCAAGAGCTTTACGATCGAAAGGGTGGAAGTGCTCAATCTGCGTAGTAACGGGGAAACCCGCTCACGAGCTTTTCGTGATGGTGAAACCGGTGCAAACCTCTCGACACCCTTAGCCGACCACACTGATGTTGCGCCCGAGGCACTACGCCGCTTTGTGGGGGCCCATCTAGTGGGACGCGAGTCACCGTCCGTCGACCTTTCAATTTGAGACTGTTGAAATGGCGGACGTCTGTTAGTCTCATTCAATAACCCAGTATCCAGTTTATCCAAACTCCATTTCATAGTAACAATTTTTAATATCCTCCATAGCTCCTACGCATTATCCGGCGACCATCTCTGGGCAATTACCTATGGTTACTCAGAGATGGATCCCGGGTGATACGTCACGGTAAAATCTTTTATATTTTCTAAGGGGCCTCTACGTGTTGGACCTGTGTCCCCACACAAGCCTTCCAAAGGACCGGGTTCAGTTGAACCCGAGAATTCCGAAAAGAGAAACATAATAATAATAATAAATTTTATTTATTTAGGCATCTTTGGCCCATTATTATAACTTACGGTATGTTTCTATGTCCTTAAGTTTCGAACAAAAATTATCAATAAGATATATTGAAAAAATAAATCACATAATGATTGTTTACTAAGAACATTTTAATAAGTGATTGCTACAACGCATACTTTTATATATATATATATATATATATATATATATATATATATATATATATATATATATATATATATATATATATATATATATATATAATATATATATATATATATATATATATATATATATATATATATATATATATATATATAATATATATATATATATATATATATATATATATATATATATATATATATATATATATATATATATATATATATATATATATATATATATATATATATATATATATATATAATAAAACATTATTGACGTGACAACGTCTTAAATTAGGTTGTGCGGCTCGGAGTCAAATATGAAAATGGTAACGTAACGATGTGTCAACTGTCACCGAACTATGATCGGTCCGCCGCGCGTATCACTTGACACATGTACAATGTTTTAGTAAACAAAATATATTTTCTATAGTTAAAATTTGTGCAATTTATACTATAATTATTATTCATATCAATAAATATTCTACCGAGAAAAAGACGTTGTCACGTAAAATTTTCGCCCGTAAAACCCACTTTACAGGCAACCATTTTTTTATATATATATTTAAACGTTAAAAATATTTTTTCTAAAGAAGTGTCCTAAAAAGGGCCATGCTTAAAAAAGTATATTAATATTATTTGTCAATATATATTTGAAAAAATATTAATTTAATTATTTTAAAATATTTTGTATATGTAATAAAATTTTAGCTTTTCCTATTTAATTGACCAAATTTAAAGTTACAATGATTACAATGAAATACACTTCTTTTTTAGCAATAAAGGGTTGTAATAAAGCATGTAACTCGTTATCGACTGTTCTCGACGATTGAGCAATTTTAAAATATTAAACAAATGGGTAAACTAGATGTAAACAACGGCACGCCATGCAAAGGCGGACCGCTCGACTACATAATTAAAAGAAATGAATCGTAATATTATAAAAATGTAATATTTTAAATATATTTGAAATTATAACGTAATATTGAACATTTTAAATTGAGTAATTTAGGTTAAAATATGTATTTAATAACATTTGACATACTTAAATATTAGTGAATAAATTTGAAATACATATGTATGAACCGTGTAAATGTGTTGTATGTTATAATATAATAGGTATAAATACTTGAATAAATTTTGATAAGTAGGTATGAAATATCGAATAATACGTATGAATAATACTTGAAATATTGTATTATTGATATCGTAACTTTAAGAATCCGGCTCGAAGGACCAAAAAATGGCTGGACAACACGATAGCTCAGTGGATGGTTTTAATATTTTATGTGTTACTTTAAAATCTCTCGAGCTCGACTCACCGCCACGGTATTGAAGATAGTTTAAAGTCCCTGCACGGTTGTATAAGTTGTATTTTTCGCTATACAGTTCTTTAAGTTACACAGATCACAATATCAACATAGTTTAGCAATATCCTACAGCGGGGTTTGGAGAACCTTGACTCCTTTTCTGTGATATGTGATTTATAAAGCATAAAAATTAAAAATCAAATTGAACAAATGTTTAATAAATACATATTAGTATATCAATAAATATTTCTCTATTAATATATAAAATGACGAGTAAAGACAAGTTAACTATGTCATATTTTCTTTATTTTACGGTTCTTTTAAATTCGTACAAGCGTTATGAAGATTTAAATAGATGTATATTTTCATAAATTTTATAATATCAAAAAGGTAATTAGTGAAAATGTACACTACTTTAATATGGGTCAAGCAGTTGTCGTGATGTTCGAGCGTATAATTTTTGAGCAGTTTGACCACATTTTTAAAATAAATAAATAATATTATTATTTTACATTTTTAATAGATTTCGTAAAGTAAAGAAGTTTAAAGGTTTGTCAATATAATGTACTTACCAGAAACATCGATGCATATCTAACAGCATATTGGAGGGTGGAGAGATATACTAATGAAAGCTTTATTTTCTCTAATTACAATTTTGTAATTAGTTGTTTTAAAAATTCATTTTAAAATAAATAATTATTTTCTTCCGACTGAATAATAAACTGCGGTAATTGCAAATAATTACAATTTTACTATAGTGATATTCGGTCCTGCGTCTGGAAGGGTAGACAGAGGGAACCACAGGAACCATAGGAACCTAGTGTTAGGAGTAAGAGGAGTGCCCTTACTTCTTTCCACTTTTTTCGAGGCATTACGTGTTGAATGGCGAAACTCAACGCTGCGCTAAGCCTAGTTGTCAGAGGAAAGAAGATGGAAGTAGAAAAAAAATCGTCTTCCCCGCCTACGAATCGAACCCAAAAACCGTCGCGTTTACAAGCAGACGTTCAGCCACGTCTCTGGATCACGAAAAAAATATAAAAAAATAATATAATTACATTTTATGTACTTATAACGCTTATTTAACAAATATTTTGGTATAACCAAAAACAAAATATGTATATATATATATATGTATGTATATATATATATATATATATATATATATATATATATATATATATATATATATATATATATATATATATATATATATATATATATATATATATATATATATATATATATATATATATATATATATATATATATATATATATATATATATATATATATATATATATATATATATATATATATATATTAATCGTTACTTGTTAATCGTATATGTAATATAAATTAAACGTAAATTGTTTATGACCACACATTTAAAAATTCCACGGTATCGTAACGAGATACTTAAAATTTTGCATATTTCTCCCATTCAGAGTAAGCATTTAGTGAGAGAATCATGATGGTATTAAAGATTTAACGTTAAAGCTGTTTGTGTGAGAGAGAGATGTGTGAGTTCAGCTTTTCGCTATTTTGTAAAAGAAAAGCAAAACACATTATTAAACTATCTTTTTACCCAAAAAGATAGTGGGAAATAGATCTTAACAGAAAACTGTCTTAAGTGAACTATGTACTTTTATTGTGTGTAATGATCAAATAAAAAGAAAATTTCAAACAATATTAGTCAATCGTTTATAAAATGTTTAAAAACAAACTTGTCGAATTTAGCAACGGTCTAGTACGGCGTAAGGCTTCACTACCAACCAAGTAATACTTTTGAAATGAAAAATGGACTGAATATGTTTCAGTACCTCAAATATTCAATTTCATGACTCGTTTACAATGTTTAACTCAATATTGTGTATTTTATTTAGATTGCTTAATTCATAAAATAATAAACGTATAATCGACATAAAATACCAACTTTAAGTAAGAGCAATAGATATTGTTTAATGAAGTTTCTAAGGGTTTTCCAATCTTGTTCTACATTTTTGTACTTGTAAATAGATTTGAAAACCTTTAACATGTATAGTTTTATTAACTTGGATTGAATTTTTCAATTTTAAATAAAAACTTTTAAACCATTATTTTTGGACAGCCTATCCGTAGGACACGCACTACCTGTTCGGACCGGAACTCCTGCTGTAACACTGCAATATTCGAAACGTTGAGTTCCCAAAAATGTTGTTTTTTTGAATACTGAAACGCAAATATTCCGGTTGCAGAATTTCATTTATTTATAAAATACATGAAAAAAAGACATTTTATATTTTATTGGTTGAGTTATTGGGATAGCTGTAGTAGATAGGAATAAATCTTTAATTAGAATGTTGAGGGTAACGCTGGATAGCGAGAGGAACTCGTCTGGAATAATTTTGCTATTTCCATTGAAAGAGATAGCGGAGTAGGTACGTGAGTCTCGCACACAAGCAGATCAGCTCTACTACCAGAGACAAGTAAGTAGGAGAAGAGAATATGAGCAACTGGTAACTCCTCCTAATCTAAAAGAAGAGCTACAGTGAACTAAAGATACTGTTCCACGTAATTATGTCTACGTATACTGGGCATAAACCTGTGACTGTCCTTAATATCATAGTGGATTAGACGAGCCTTTAAGTAAAGAGTAGAAAGCACAACTGCAAATGTGAAGAGAGTTTCACTGGATTTTGTTAGGTAGATATTGAGCCAACAATTCCACAGTACCATCGAGTAAACAGACTGCACATCATTTCTTGCATGGGCTGGCATTTCTGGCTTAAAAAAACAAAGGTTTTAAGTCTTTCATTACCTTACCACACAAAATGTGCATCTAAACAGAGGTGACTCCTATATTATTTAATTCTCTTCATTTATAGGTATTAAAATTATCGAATTTAATTAAGATTACTTAAATGTAACATAAAGTTGATAATATACAAATATAAACAAAAGAATAACTACACAAAGACTTACTACGATTTAAGATAAGCTTGGTCAATGCATTTGGTGAAACAAAGTGAACTTAATTTAATGGGAAGTTTACGCTACGTACTAAACTTAAACTGCACAACCTTGGTAAATGCGAATATTTATATTTATATGTGACTTTAATATGTAAAATATTTTTATTTCAATATATTAATAAAGATTATTTGTTAGTTTTATTTAAATTTTTTGATTCTAAATGTACTGGGATATGGAGTTGCTATCAATTTCTCTTTTGTCCTCCAAAAAGAACAACAGATTTGTGAAGCTTAATTTACTAATTATCAAGCACGTTTTAGATACTAGAGTAATTTGCATATATCCATCTAAAATTAAATTTAGTGGTCAACATCCTTGATCCCAAAACAAACTTTAGAAATTGGATAACTCCATAACAAATCTAAATTTGTAAAGTGAGGACCTTCGTTAAAATAACTAATATATTTACTTACATATTTTAACGCCCTCAGCACTTATACTCGTTTTGTCGATATTTACTATTGCTAAAATATTAGTAGTCTATTTTCTAATATAATATTATTATTAATTTAAACTAACATTTAATATTTTAGAATGAAATAACTTATTGATGTTTAAATAAAATAGAACATGATATATAATGTTTATGTGGAGTAAATAGCTTATTTACTCGGTAAGCTTCTGAAACGGTCAACAAGCAAACACACAGGCTTAGAATCTGTAACGGTTGGAACTAGTAAATAATATAGTAGCAAATTTACCTAGCCAAGTCATATAATTATAACATATATAAGGAAATTTATATAATGGTAACAATTTATATATGTGTACCGTAACTAAATTGAACTGAACTGTATTTTGTTACCATAGCAAAAATGAGCATACTATATTCTCGTCAATTAAGAAAAGAACCCGTTAGTATCCGTTATTTAAAATATTAATCTACTTATTCTAAAATAGTCCTAATCAAAAGATTTTTTAATTTATAATATAGGTACGTATAGGTCAAGGTCGCTTCGCCTCCTTCTCGCTTGCTTATTCGTAAGATAGATATGTTTATTTTTTTAGATACATATATTTTTGGTATATCACTTACTAAAGTATTTCCTCATATATATCACAAGTATATATAGAAGATACAATACGGGTGCAAATATAAACATTATTGATATATCAATATTTTCATATGTATTTTTTGTCCCACAAAAGCGTGTTTCCCAGAAATACAAAGAAAGGGAAAATGTCTGAAAAACCTTACATTGAAAAAAAATATATTTTATTTCGTTTTTTATAAAAATATTTGAATTAAAAATATTGTATATTATCAAATGTTTTCTTAAAATGTTATACTTTATACTCTAGAGGTGCTTCCGTAACTTTCGGTAGAGGGTTTGATTATTTTAAATTTCTCTCTCTGGTCGAGATGAAACGCAGCGTTGTTTTCCACTAGTTCAAAAGGAGTGCTTTAACACTAGAATTTCTATGCCATTTTTACTAAGCGAACAGCTCTCACTTACAAGCTCACATTACATTTTGTATTTGGAAAATTGACATACAAGATTTTCACAGAAAATTCGACTATAAACAAAGCTTGTACCGGTTTTAATGTATAACTGTGTTACAACGATTTATAACTTCAAAAACTCGACGAGCACATTCTGAGTGCCACACGACAGTCACAATGTAAACGACGAACTAAATGCATCCCATTTATATTTTAGCCAATTGAACTACACTTTGTTATGTTGAACGCGCTGGTGTTTGTGTCTCGTTGTTATTAAAACTCAATTATTTGTATCTTTTATATTTTCTTACTGTGTATCAAACGAACCTGTTTGGCTGCGTGTATCCACATGGAGCGTGTAGGTATAATTAAATTAGAATCAGTTCCTATGAATATGTTGGTATTATCTAAAAATAAAAAATCTTACCTTAATTCATAAAAAAAGACTGAGTATAGCTTACTTTTTATCATCAGGGGGCGTCTGAATACCTTACAGCCAACCCAACTATAAGGTCATCAAACTTGCATTGCTTACTTGATGTGATATGTGATGTGATGAAAGGTATATATGGTGTGAAATACATAAAGCTGTATTTATTTATATTTTTAGTACCTTATTTATACATCTATATGAAATATAGGTGTAGGGAAGTCACCACTCCATCGTCCACTGATCCACTATGTTATCAAAGTCTGTAAGGGGAGTGCCATTAAGGCCATACCTCTGGATCTATAATGGAGGTGTCGCCATCCACCTGCGACATCTGTTTTCCACTATTCGTACCAATTTTCGATACCAGAAAGCCACCTGCATGCCCCTTCTAGCCAGTAGAACAAGAAATTTCTTAACTAAAATAATACAATGATGGAGCGCTGATGATGGAGGAAGAATCAGTGTGATCAAACTTTAGTGAGCAACTACACCTGGGTGGTATTCCGGTGATGATCGCTCTTTGTCCCGATTGAGACGAGGGATCATTTCAGCAGCTCAGATAACGACAAAGCAGCCATATTTAAGGAGCTCTTCATAGTCAACTCAACTCAACATAGTTTGCCTGACTAACAAGCAGATGAGAAACTGTGGTCATCTGTTCACCATCTAATGCGATATAAAACAGACACATGAATTATATAAAAAAATCCAGTATTAGGTACATGAAATGTACGATCGCTCTTGGATGTGATAACGATAATGCCAGTTAGTCATAAATAAATTTTGCTTGGCTATTTCAATGATAGAGTAAGCAACGATAGCGAAGGAGGAATTTTGGGGCATTACGATATTGGTAAATGTAATACCAATGGACCTAATCTCCTTACTCTTTGCGCTGAATTGAACCTAGCAATTATTAACTACTGCTTTCGATTACCTGAGAAATTTAAGACCATATTCAAGATCTAGGCAATGGCATCTTGTGGATTATTTAATAATACGGTAAAGAGATCCCTTATCAGCCATAGCCTTAGTTCTAAGTAATAATAAATATAAAAAAGTGTAAAGATTATTATAGATGTTCATTATGATAAATATTAATTCTATACATTATGTATTAATATAATCAATATTTGTAATAAGAACATATAGTATAAGTTAAAAAAGAGTACGGATCAAGTGTCTGTAGAACAATCATGATGACGATGACGAACCAGATACATCCACATAATAAATTAACTTAATAATCTTTTAATAACATAATCTTTTAATCTTTTAATAATGCATTTAAAACTTATTTTACAATATTCCTTAGGAAAAAGATGATACAATCTCATGTAAATTACTGTTCGCGTCAGGTTTCCGTTCACAGTTTTCATATATAATTATAATATCGCAATCTAAAACATTTTTAAGACATAAATTCACATGTACTTAAATCATCTGGGGATAATTAAATTAATAAACACCCTTGTTAGGAGTATAAAGATGGGGAGGGTTTTGAAGTTAAATGGAATGTAACCGCACGACGTCCTCGCTTCGATAGTGTACCGATATGGTTTCAAAGTGGTTAAACTATTTGGAAATAGCATCAGGTATGTTGAACATGGATCAATAAGAACGTTAACCCAGCATTGAGAGAGTAATATGATTTTTAAATTGAAAAGATATGTGGAAAAATGTTTCTTTATTTTATGGTCTTGTTACCATAATATAAAATAAATAAAAATATTTCAACGTTAATAATTAGTTTAATATCTTGTATTAGTGAGACAAAGCGAGTCGTTGAGTCCCCCTCCTTAACATAATATCTCGAAAAATAAATAGGAACAGCAATAGCACAAGGTCCACTCTACCTAATCTGCTACAATTTAACTTAACTTAACTTAACTTCACGCTCTATCCCTAGCGGGGTAGTCAGAGAGAACGAAGCGCCAAACGCTGCGGTCCCTGCATACCTCTTTCGCCTCGTCCACTGACCTCGTCCATTAACCTCTTCATGCATGCTCTCCGGGGAGTCCTCATGCTTTTTACGTGACCTTCCTTCAGTATCTTCAATACTGTGTTTTCGAAAGTCAACCGAGGTCTCCCCTTGCCTCTCTTATCACTCACTTTTCCATCGTATATCTTTATTACCATTCTTTCATCACTCATTCTTTCGACGTGCCCAAACAATTTCTTTCTAAATTATAGATTTACTTGTATGAATAGAAGGGTTTATTACATAAACACTGTTGTGGAACTTTTATTTATATACAAAGTCATGTTTAAATACTCTTACTAACCCTCTACACAAAAATCGTAGAAACTTGTACAATTACTTATTTTTTTTTAATATTTTTTTACAAGTTTTACTATTTTCAAATATGGTATAATAAAATATAAATAGTTCTTTATTTATAATATTTTTTATTAAAAATGTTAAAGCACACAAAATGAATTTTTTCAATCTTATCTCACCGCATTTGCTTAAGAGGTATACAATAACTAAAGGTATACAATAGCTACGTCGATATTCTTAAATGCTTGTTACAGCTTATTTATGTCTTTAGCTTCTCTGTAAGGGTATTTTTACAAATTTCCACTACCAAAAGATTGCAGTATATAACAATAATACATATATATATATATATATATATATATATATATATATATATATATATATATATATATATATATATATATATATATATATATATATATATATATATATATATATATATATATATATATATATATATATATATATATATATATATATATATATATATATATATATGTATATATATATATAAATATATATATATATATATATATATATAAATATATATATATATATATATATATATATATATATATATATATATATAATATATATAATATATATATATATAAATATATATATATATATATATATATATATATATATATATATATATATATATATATATATATATATATATATATATATATATATATATATATATATATATATATATATATATATATATATATATATATATATATATATATATATATATATATATATATATATATATATATATATATATATATATATATATATATATATATATATATATATATATATATATATATATATATATTTATATATATATATATATATACATATATTTTGCTATCTCTAGCTTTTGGACTTTTATACGTTTTCGAAGAATACTTCGTTTTAGTACTTTACTTTGGTAAGACTTCAAAAAAGAGTACAGCATTAAGCTTCGCCTCTCAAAGCACAATATTGACACCGAGTGCAAAATAGAGACCGAAGTTTTCTGACACTAAAAATCCTTTTCTATTTTAAATACGAGATGCGGCCTGAAATTTCATTTTTTATGAATAATTAGTTTTATTTTAATATAACATTGAATTATATCTGTTCACAGGACAACAGATACAATATGTAAACTACGGAACGAGGTCTGATGAGGTGCACCAAGTTTCTCTTGGTAAGTCATAATTATTATTTATAAAAGCAAAATCTTATGAATATTTAGTAGTTTCTCATTAATTGGTTTCTGAATCTCATTAATTCAGTTGGTGCAATTTGGAACTTCTCTAAAGAATGTATTATAAACCAGCGAACGATTGTGGCTTTGCCTTCCAGAACTACAGGAATATTGATTTAATAAACAGAAATTCGTTCGTTTAATTGTTTCACAATTCTAGTGACTTTTAAAATAAACATATTATTAACTTAAAATTAATTTTCGTTATTGCCATTTGAATTATTGGCCCGCAATATTTTTTTAAATATCATCCAAATCACTCAAATGCAAGCTTTGTTGAAAGGAATCACTTTCTTTTAAAGATTTTAATCACACACAGACACTGGAAAAAAAGCATTTTAATATTAAAAAAGTAATCACAGTCCTACCTAAACTAATACACTTTCTTGAATTTTGTTACTCTTTACACCAAAATTATATATGTATACGAGTATATGTGTCACGTATTACAGATAAAAACCTGCTACTTGGTGCACTATAGATTTCAATCGAATCATATTTTTTAGGTCAGCCCACTTACGTATAATAGGGCTTTAAATCATTTTTATATATATAATTTATAATACATACTAAATCATTAATATATCACACCAGTGGATGATACGAATCTTAATACACGAACTTATTCGATATCGTTGCTATTAATCATAATTTGTGTACCATCAAATAGAGGTTAATTTGGTTTGCTTTTGAAACAGCCGCGGGGTGTTCGAGATGTAGGCACAGCCATTAGCGTACTCATGACCCGTGTTACGGATCAATATGGATCAAACGGGAGAAAAATAGTTCGTTAGTTGTTTTTGGTATTTAATTATTAGTGAAGACTATCGTGGCGCAGAGGCGTAAGCATCTGTCTGTAAGCGCGACGGTTTGAAGGTTCGATTCCCACTCGGGGAAGATGGATTTTTCTATGTCTATTTTCTTCGCTCTAGAAATTAAGCAAAGCGTGGCATTGAGTGCCGCCACTCAACACGCAATGCCTCGAAAAATGTGGAAAGCGGGGACGAAAAAAGCAGGGACTAAGCAACGGAGTGTAAACACTAGGTTCATACTTAACACTAGGTTCTTAACACTAGGTTCATACAGTGCAGTTCCCTCTGCCTATCCTGCAATATGCGGGATAAAGCGAGAATTAAAAAAAAAGAAATTAGTTTGTAGTCAGGTTGTTTTGTACTAATCGAAGGTATTACGAGAAAAGTGGACAACGGTTGATAGAAACGAATCTCATCTCACACTACTGACTATCACAAAGTGTAAAAAACATTTGTTTTCCAAAAAATATTCCAGTAGCAATATATATACGATTTTGCGTTGCGTTCAAAACTTTATTTTAAAATATTAAGTCTTTTTTACTTTGATGATATGTGTTCAATGCAGTTTACACGTGCATGTAAACGTACGTGTGTAAATATGTATAGATGTGTATTAACAGTGTTTAACTGTATATTTTATACAACACGACTGTTTCTGAGAAATATTGGAAATATTTGCATAGTATATTTTGTTTTTAATACATTATGTCAGTCAAGTGCGAGTTATACTCACAAGATTGTAAATCAACAACCGCACAATTTATTAAGTGACAAACTTTAAATTTACACTTATTTGTATGGAACAAAGAATGGGCAAAAAGAAATCACTTTTATGTGATTTATAAATATTTATTGTTTAGTTTGTTTCTTAGGAGAGCAAAGATTGTTATTGTTTCTTACTAAATTTAATAATTTTAAGCCTAAAGGTTTACAAACTTACAATAAGCTGCCAGTCTAAGGACGTAATAATTTCACTGTGTGACCTCCATATATTCTGGAATATAATGATCTTGACAAACAAAGTAATCTGGATTTTTTTCAATATATTGACTTTAATTATTAATTTCAATATATTAACTTTAAAAATAAAAGTAGATAATTGACAAGAACTATTATTAGAAACTAAAAAGAAGCCTCTTCTAAATTTCTTACTGCTCATTAAGTAGGCAAGTAAGTAAGAAAATCAGATACATAATGAGCCTTCCTCGTTCACCTTTGAAGAGAAACTTCCAGTAATATCCGGGAGTGCGCCACGTGGAGACGGTAATAGAACGAGTTATAATGAATAGTGCGGACAAGTTGTTTTTATTTACTAAGCGCTTTGTTATTATTTTAAGAAAATTCTTGTATAATTCACCTTGATTTATTTATTATAAGACTTACTTAAATATGCTATTGAAATATCACTTTATTCTATTTAAATTATTTGCTACGAAAGTTTTGTTCAGTAAAATGTAGTATGATGTTAAAATTTTGAAGGGCTTTTTTAATTTAAAGTGCTAATCTCATAAAATCGGGTTAAAATTAAACCCTTTACAAAATACAAAATCGAAGATACTGAAATGATGATGAGTGCAAATACTTAAAAAAAAACTTATAAAAATTGCACAGTTCGCAAGAGGGCGCGGGTTTGAGTCCTGCTGCGTTC
>JAZFAU010000014.1:200000-250000 GCA_037178615.1 Dione vanillae
AATTTATTATATATGAAATTGTTATAAATAATTATGCATTACTGTAAAAGCCTCTCTGAAAACTATGTTAAAAAACCAAAGTAAACGAAGTTTTCGTAGCAATATTCGCTATGTATCCTAAAATAGCCTATTTAGCTTCAAGCTGTAATATATTTAAAAGATACCGCTTGTAGCAGCGTAAATAAACACTATGTCACAGCTTAGTGTCGAGACACTCCGTTCTCATTTCTCATTAGATTATTTGATAGAATATATAGACCGTCATACATATATAGACCGATATTGAGGACCGTCGTGGCGCAGAGGCGCAACGTCTGCCTGTCACGCGACGGTTACTGGGTTCGATCCCCAGTCGGAGAAGATGGATTTTTCTATTTCCATTTTCTTCGCTCTGGCATCTAAGGCAAAGCGCGGCGTTGAGTTCCGCCACTCAACACGCAATGCCTCGAAAACGGTGGAAAGTGGGGACGGAGTAAGCAGGGACTAAGTAACGGAGTGTCTTAACACTAGGTTCTTATGGTTCCTGCAGTTCCCTCTGCCTACCCTGCCATGTGCGGGATAAAGCGTGAAGCTATAAAAAAATTAAAAAAAAAATAAAAAAAAAATATAGACTTAGATAAACTGTTTCAATTACTTCATTTTAACGCTCTAGTAACAAACTAGAGCATGAAATGAAAATAATTAACTTGAGGGAATTGAACCCACTAAACGCATTTATAGTAAAATAATATCACTGTTCTACGACGAACTCCAAGAAATTGTTAGATTGTTATTTCTATTAACCTATTTAATGATTATTCAGTTCTAAGTTAATAATATCCCATAAAAAGTTCATAAGTTTTAACAAATGCAATAAAATTAATTTTAAATTGATAACTGTTTTATTGATAAAGCGATTGAAATAAAATAAGCTCTATATATTAAGTAAATTTCACCATAAATTTGCATTTTAATTCGTTAAGTACGTTTATATATATATATATATATATATATATATATATATATATATATATATATATATATATATATATATATATATATATATATATATATATATATATATATATATATATATATATATATATATATATATATATAATATATATATATATATATATATAATATATATATATATATATATATATATATATATATATATATATATATATATATATATATATATATATATATATATATATATATATATATATATATATATATATATATATATATATAAATATATATATATATATATATATATATATATATATATATATATATATATATATATATATATATATATATATATATATATATATATATATATATATATATATATATGAGGTTAAGAAATTTTATTATAAGTTTAGTCCTCTTAACTTGAGTCCACCACCACCTTAAAAAACGAAATAAGGTATATAGAAATTATTTTTAAATTAGTTTATAAAATAAAAATCTTTATATAATTTTCCATCAATCATCAACCATATTCCATATATATGCTCCAAGTATATGCATTTTAAGTCAGCGAATTTCGATTTTAAAAGTGTTAACGTTCAAAACAGTTTATTTTTAATTAAATTTTCTATTATTTTATTATGAATTTTAGTATAGTGGTATTCATAATTCAAATTAATAGATATACATACACCTTTTTTATATTTTTTATTTATTTATTTTTTTATCTTTGCGCTTTATCCCGCATATTGCAGAGTAGGCAGAGGGAACTGCAGGAAACATATAAACTTAGTGTTAAGACACTCCGCTGCTTAGTCCCTGCTTTCTCCGTCTCTGTTTTCCGCCTTTTTCGAGACATTACGTGTGGAATGGCGGAACTCAACGCTACGCTGGGCCAAGTTTCCAGAGCGAAGAAAATGGGAATAGAAAAATCCCTCTTTCCCGAGTGGGAATCGAACCCTCAAACCATCGCGTTTTACAGGCAGACGCTTACGCCTGTGCGCCATGATGGTCATTGAATACATATATATATATATATATATATATATATATATATATATATATATATATATATATATATATATATATATATATATATATATATATATATATATATATATATATATATATATATATATATATATATATATATATATATAGGAATATATGAATTAAAGAAGTTAGCAAATTCATATCGAACATCTCTTATACCAGATATAAATTTAGACTCGAATTTGTACAAAATAATACATAAATCTTGTCAATAGTTGGGCGTTTTAAATTTACCAAAATATAAACTAATGGCTTATAACAAACATTTACATATAGTCTTGCTTAAAAGGGAAGGGAGTTAAAAAAATATTTAATATATAAGAACATTGTCGTTACGATGACACCATATGATGGCAAATTTTATTTCATCCGTGCGTAATAACGTGTACAATATAGGCTGCAGATACGTTTTTGTAATAATACGTTCGTAACATAAATGAGAAAAACGATCGAGCTTTTATCTTTACCTAAATTTCGTTTTGCTCCGTTCTTTTAGAATTCATAAAATAATATGAAAAAAGTGTGTAGGTACCTATGAAAAGTGGCGTGTTTTCATATCCAATTCAATATGTACAAAAATTTGTACTGTATATTTATAATTTATATATAGTTATATTTAGATCATTTTTTCCTATTAGTGAGAAAATATCACAATTAATAAATACTTTAAGTAAAAAATACAGAATTTAATAAATCTATATTAGAAATCAAGAATCATTACATACATGAAAACAAATCACTGCATTATGAAATGAACAACAACTATTGCTACAGATTGTGTATAAAAATAAAAAAAATACATACTTTGCATTTTGTGCGAGTGAAAATTCAAGAATTAAATAGAACTCTGTACGACGACGGCTTTGTAAGTTAAAGTGCTTGTTCAGCAATAGTAACGTTTGGCCTACATAAGGCGGTTTTTTTCGTGACTTTTGTAAATAATTTGTCAAAACACCGACTCTGTAAAAAACTTTTTATTCATTTGACACGACCTAATTTGAAAACAAAATATTGTGCACCCGACTGTGCTCATTAGGATATTTTCTTTCAATTTATTTAATATTTTTCTGTATATGTATATATATATATATATATATATATATATATATATATATATATATATATATATATATATATATATATATATATATATATATATATATATATATATATATATATATATATATATATATATATATATATATATATATATATATATATATATATATATATATATATATATATATATATATATATATATATATATATATATATATATATATATATATATATATATAATATATATATATATATATATATATATATATATATATATATATATATATATATATATATATATATATATATATATATATATATATATATATATATATATATATATATATATATATATATATATATATATATATATATATATATATATATATATAGACAGTAGTTATATTTTATTTATCTAACTTAACATAAAATATGCGCCAAACCTACGTACATATAATGTTTTGACCTGATAAAAAATTCTAAATGCTATTGCAATTCCAACAAAGAACGTTCCACTTAGCCGCAGTCAACAAGAGCTCGTGTAAAATATGGCTTGAAAACGGAAACCGTTACGGTGTTAGAGAGATAATACGCTGTAAACATTAACATCGATATACTTGCCAAGTCCGCTCGGTGACGGTCTCGTGCGCATTATGGATGAGTTCCTTTGTTAGCTACCATTACGTACGAGTATTTATATGTCGTTGCAGTGTAGCGTCTAATGCACTCCCCGATAGTAGCAGGTACTCATTTTGCATGTTTTATTTTTGTCTATATTATAAAATAAATAAATTGTTTTAATATGCTTACTTTCTTTGTCAACGTAGCTTATTATTATATTTTATTTAGATTATTAAAATTTACTTATGATTCCCCTTTATATACAATGTCGTTAATAGAAAATATAAAAGGAAATACTTTCTATTGCTCATCATCTAAGCATTCTATAATATAAAACAGATAAATAAGCCTAGGCTCATTTTCTAACAATTATTTATAATAAAATTCCCAATATCCCCATACATAGATTCACAAGAAGCTCTCTTTACAATCATCCCATTAAAAAGATTCGTCTGCAAAAACGACCAAATTCTACAACGTGTTTGCCAACTTTCAAGATACTGGGCTAAAGTTTTTCAATTACCCACCTTGGAATTTCTTCTTTTCCTTTGTTTGGTTCGAATATTTTTAGCTTAGCCCTCGCTTGATATTTCTTATACTCGTCGTTTATCACTTCACTCATAATTAAAATTAATTATTTTTATTTCAGATATTTAATAATGAATAATTTAGTATTTTAATATTAAAATATTTCTAGTTTCGTACATTAAATATTTTTTACCTATTTTAAGCAATATATTATTTCCCGAGCCATAACATTTTGAATGAAGCCTGTTCACACAAATGAGGTGTTTAGAATTTACTACTACAAAATAGTGCTTATAGCATTTGTTACTATGTGATGTTTGTTTTTTAAAAAATAATGTAATAATTTTCTTTTAGAATATAATTTTGATGATTTCATAAATTTTGACATTGGATTTAAAAGTATGTTTATAGATATAAATATAGATAAAAGTACGATTTTGAAACCTGGAGATGCTAAACCACTTCAATAAATAATTAAACATTAATTTATCGTTTTAAAAATACTCTAGTAAAAGATTTGCGTCACTTGGAATCCTATCTCCGTAGAATTACTGTGAAAAAAAAAAACACTTGAAATATAAATTCAAAGGTATGAAGAGTTTAATTAAGATGCAGAGCTTTTGCTAAAACGTGAGGCCATGATTTATGAGGCGAACTGACGGATTTACCACAAAAAAATGTTTTTACTCTTCTCTGGTTGTGTGTCCCAACCTAAAAACATTTTTAAGTTACTTATGCTTAATATTGCTTTTATGTATGTAAATATATTGACATTTACCGGAATTTTCACGTTGAAAGTAATAATTGAAACAGTTTCTAAATTATTTAAAATTTAATTAGAAAAAAAAAATAAAACTTGTAACCTTTTTATTAATTATAACATAATGTCCTGATATATTTAAAAATCCTAGATGAAAAAAAATATTATAAACATTGATCTCCGTAAATTAGAGTCCACAATAACTCTACGAATTATATTAATCTTTCAAAAAAAAAGACCATTTAACATAAATACAACATATATAACGTATAATTGAACTATTATCAAGACATATTAAAATTTCATATAAAATATGGACAAATCATCTATCTCATCATAATTCTTTGCGCCTTTTCCATTAGGGAAGGCAACGTAACAAGCAACGTTGAATATGATTGATTAAAATGTAGACGCATTCACTAGTAAGATGTATCCACAAGTTTACTTTGACTACAGTAATGATGTATTTTAAAAATTCTATTTTAAATATGTTTTAAGTGTTGTAGGTTGATATTTTATTATATTATTTTTTATTTTCATATTTTCTTTCACATATGGGAGGGTAGATAGGGATAAGCTAGTGCCAAGACATTTTGTTATCCACTATCTACTCGAATTCGAGCAAGTGTGTATTGAAGAGAGAACCTAATATTTTTGTTACTACTTTGATTAAATAAAATCTGTTCGAAACCCCTAATTTTAGCCCCCTTATTTGAACTCACTAACTTCACGAGTCAAGCTTAGTTCAATTGCAATGCAATGACGTTGTACGTTTTATAGAATATCAATAGCTCTATTAATCTTGTTATTATTATAATAAATGTGTCAGTTGAAGTCATTCTAGGTTAATTATGAAGATTCAATTTCATTGTGCAGGCCATATTCATTTGTTTCTAGATAGATATTGTCTTTAATTATATTATATACATACATACATACATACATATCTTCACGCTCTATCCCTAGCGGGGTAGTCAGAGAGAACGGAGCGCCAAACGCTGCGGTCCCTACATACCTCTTTCGCCTCGTCCACTGTCATTAACCTCTTCATGCATGCTCTCCGAGGAGTCCTCATGCTTTTTACGTGACCTTCCTCCAGTATCTTCGATACTGTGTTTTCGAAAGTCAACCGAGGTCTCCCCTTACCTCTCTTACCACACACTTTTCCATCGTATATCTTTTTTACCATTCTTTCGTCACTCATTCTTTCAACGTGCCCAAACCACCTGAGCACGTTCTTCTTCATTCTTACTGTGACATCCTCGCTGGTACCTACCATCCTGTGTACCTCTTCGTTGCGGATTCGGTCAGCTAAGCTGACTCCGCATATCCTTCGAAGAGATCGCATCTCCACAGCATTCATCTTTCTTTCATTCTTCTTCTGTAATACCCACGTTTCACTGCCATATAACAGCGTCGGAACCAAAACTGCATTGTGTACGGCCAAACGTGCAGCGACGCTGACGTTCTGCCGTCTCAACAACGCAGCTAAGGCACCGTTCATTCTGTTACCGGCAGCAACACGTCTTTCCACATCCATTTCGTATCTACCATCTCTACTTAACATACTTCCCAAGTATACTACTTCATTCACTTGTTCTAATAAATTTCCGTTCACGAAAATCTTGCAATCTGTCCTTTCCTCGTCTCTTTCAAATACCAGAACCTTTGTCTTACTTGCATTCAGGCTTAGACCATTAGTTTCACACCCGTCTTTCAGAATGGTGACCAATGCCTGCAACTCGCTTTCTGATGATGCAATAAGCACTGCATCATCTGCGTACAACAAGCAATTTACCTTCAAGTCACCCACTTTTACACCCATATCACTTTCTTTCAGTCCTTGGAGACAGCTATCCAAATACAAATTGAACAACCAAGCCGACATGGCGCAGCCCTGTTTGACACCCGATTGGATGCCAAACCGAGGCGACATGTCGGCTCCTACTCGCACACAGGCTGAGTGATCTCTATAAAGAGACTTTACAGCCTGCAGCAAGGGTCCGCTCACATTGTACCGGGGTAGTATCTCCCACAATTTCTTTCTCAAAACCCTGTCAAACGCCTTCTCCAAGTCCACAAAAGCACAGAAAACCTTTTGGTTTACAGCCAAAACTTCTCTGTGATCATGCGGATGGAAAAGATCTGATCCATGCATCCTCTTCCAGGTCTAAAACCTCCTTGGGCCTCCCACAGTAGCCTTTCGGATCTTTCTTGCATTCTTCTCGCTAAAATTTTTGCATATACTTTACCACCTAAGCTAATCAAACTGATAGCCCTATAGCTTGCACAGTCTATCTGTGAACCTTTGCCTTTATACAAAGGCACGATGACTGCACTTTGCCAATCATCTGGGACCTCCCCCGATTTCCAGCACAAATTGCACAGAAACCAGAACAAGTCCAAGATGCGAGGTCCACCATATTTGATCATCTCGGCAGTAACTCCATCCGCTCCCGCTGACTTACCACATTTCAAGCTTCTTATTGCACTCTCAACTTCTTTTATACTGATTTCGCCATCTGCTACATCAAGACTCGGCTTGTCGCTGTTACTTGAGGCAGAAGCGTCATCACATTCATACATCTCCTTATAGAATTCCGCCCATCGCTGCAAAACGTGTGATCTGTTTGTGAATATCTCACCGTCCTTCGAAAGCACCCCTTTCATTCTAAAGGTTGACGAACAACTCCGTGAATCACTAACTTCTCGCCAGAAAAGCTTCGTGTTATCCCGGAAGTTGCTCGTCAACCTTTCATCTCTTTTACTCTCGTTTATTTCACGCTTCATCTTTATCAGTGCTTTCGTTTGGTGCTTTTGCAGCTTGTACTCTTTCTTTTTAATCTCTCTCATACTTTTATTCTTACCCGAGGCTTTATAATCCTGCCATGCCTTCTTCTTTCTTTCTACAGCATCTCTCACTTCATCATCCCACCATTCGTCACGCTTTTTACTAAAGCCTCTTTTCATTGTACCACATACCTCTGTCGCAGCTTCCACCATGCAGTTCCTAAGGTTCTGCCAACATACTTCAACGCTTTCATTTCCTGTTTCACAACTGTCTAGCTTTTTGGAAACCCTTTCTGTATACTCCTCTCTGATCGGTGGATCTTGAAGCTTCCAGCTTCTTATGCGATAATTCGATTCCAAGTATGAACACCTTGTGCGGTTACGCCATCCTACGAACAAACCCCTAAATCTAGCAATTACTAGATAGTGGTCCGTTCCCAAGTCGGCACCCCTAAACACACGTGTGTCCATCACTTGTTTTCGAATCCGCTGATCCACTAGGAATAAGTCAATCATACTTTTCTCTCCCATGCGCTCCCACGTATACATGTGAATTTGTTTGTGGTCAAACATCGTGTTTGCCACAAACAAATTCCTTTCCTTGCAAAGTTCCAAAATGAGCTTTCCAGCCTCATTCACTCTTCTGTCACCATATTGACCTAACACACCTTCGTAACCACTTCTCGCGGTTCCGACCCATCCATTCATGTCTCCACATAATATTAATTTTTCATTTCCTCTAACACTGCCTAGAACATCCCTGACACTCTCCCAAAACCCCTCAAGCTCGCTCAATGAAGCTGAGGATACCGGCGCATATGCCACCAACAAGAATATTCTTGTAATCCCCAGCTTGAAGCGAACCCAAAGCAGTCTAGGGTTGATCGCCTCGTACTCTACCACTGCACTAACCAATCGAGAGGACAATAATACACCTACACCTTGACACCCGCGTTCGCTCTCTGGAACGCCGGCCCAGAGAGCGACGCGGCTGCCCGGCAAATCGGTTGCATCATTGCCCTTTCGCTTGGTCTCAGTCATACAAATGACATCCAAATCTCGCTCATCCATCACATCTAATAGTTCATTCATCTTCTGGTCCATCCCTCCTCTTACATTCCACGCAGCTATTTGTAGCTCCGTCCTCCACTTCCCGCCGTTCCGGACATGGCGTGCTGGGTGGCGGTCCCCAACGCCGCATTCGTCTCCACTTGTCACACCAGCGGGGACGCACTGGTGCGCGTCGCCTCGGGGGGACGCCCTAGCAGTGTGCTCCCGTATGGTGCTCGTGGCTGATGGAATGTTGCAGCCCTAGGTAGGGCTGGCAGGGATCGCTACGTGCAAGCCTTCCATCTTCGAGCTAATTCTAGAGCTAGTTCATTTTTACTTTTGAACAATATTTTAAAGATAAACAAATAAATAACATATAATTATGTCATTTCTTTTATTTTACGAGTTAATTTTTTATCATAATACCTATTATAAGTACATTAAATTTTTGTACTTCGAAGTCGATTACTTTCTACGAGTACATTTGCATGTAGTAAAGAAAAGATCTGAGATAAGTAAGACTTATAATTTGCAAGGAATTTCATTTCGACGCTTAGGGTATATTACGTAAATTAGCAATTAATTTTTTTAGATTACTCAAAGATGTTTAAATATTTTTATTCAATAAATTGTTTGGTAATGTACGAAAATAATGAGAAAATAAAATTCAGAGCTCAAATTTTGTTACATGTCAGAAATCTGAAAAAATGGTATCTAGTTAATTTCCGTTATCTAACAATTACTCCGTTTATATAAAAATGAGAGATTTTTCACGTTAATTGAGAAACAATAATAAGTCTTCCAAATACTAAAACAAATAAATTAAATCAAAATATACGTAACAAATAACCGTTAAAATGTATGTATCCTTTATAAGTAAATACGATAAGCGGCAATCACCTAATCCCCTTAAAACGTAAATTAAACGCTCGCAATGATGGCCGATAATTAATTAAATCAATTATAGAAAATTATTCCTGTATTTACAGTACACGATACTTTGAATTAAATTACCTTATATATTGAAAATATCATATAGAGAGAGGCTAGATTATATCATATAACGAAATCTAATAAAATATTATAAAACAAAAGTAAAATATGCACAATATTCACGACAGGGAGACCTTTATATTGGTGTCGGAAGTTAGATTTATATAGGATGTTCTACGGAAATTAAAAGCTAACAAATAGGCTTCTAGAGGCGCAATATTTGCTATATGTCATGTGTATAAAAACCAAATAGTGCATTTACGCAAAAAGATCTGGCAGACTGTAAATGGCCAAGTGACGACAACCAGTCTATACAGGTTCTGATCTATAAGAAAGGTATAAAAAGAACCTGCGAGGAATAACTAACTGTTGCACTCCGTTGAAAGCTACCATAAATTATGATATTTACAATTAACGCTAATCTGAAACTCCACTGAAAAATTGTCCACGTTGTGAACTTAAAATGCCTTATTGGATTCGTTGCATTGGAGTAGCCAAAGCATTTGATTGTATTACATAGAGCTGATAATATAATATTCTCGACAAAAAGGATGTCATCATCATCATCATCATCATGTCAGCCGTAGGACGTCCACTGCTGAATATAGGCCTCCCCCAGGGACCTCCAGTGCGCCTTATCTAATGCTATTCGCATCCAGTGGCTGCCTGCAACCCGAACCAAGTCGTCCGTCCACCTAGTAGGAGGCCGTCCCATATCTAAGATTACTAATATATTTAAATATATTAGTAATCTTAGATATGCAGGCATATATGATAATTTTCATACCATCAAATACCGAGTTAGTTGAATTATTCAGAGAAGTGGAGAACGAAAAGGAGTTAGTTAGGGTCAAGACCAACAAGATAAAGACTTAGCTTATGTAAACTGATTGAGTTGTTCCGTGAACCGTTACTTACATTACTTATCTAAAGTGAGGGCTGTGAGTGACATTATTTATCTTTAGTTTATGGAGGATACACAATGTGCAACGAGCAAAATTGCAATGAGTAAATTAACTAGTATCTGATATAATAAAAACGTACCTAATACCAGCAATGAGATTAGTACAAATTTGGGTGATTTCCGTATTTTTGTACAAATCACAATCCTAGATTATCTACGTGGCGGATGATGTCTTCGAAGTATGGTCCTGTAAGATAATCTTGGGTATATTGTGTTGGCACAAACTTTTCTCCAGCGGGCAGGTGGCGGTAGCGGGTAGATAATGTTTTTATTATTGAAATAAAACTATGAATAGTGCATCTAAAATTACATGAAGTTATGATTTATGAATATAAAAAAATATATTTTAAAATCGGCGTTGAGTTCCGCCACTCAACACGCAATGCCTCGAAAAAGGCGGAAAGCGGGGACGAAGAAAGCAGGGACTAAGCAACGGAGTGTCTTAACACTAGGTTCCCACAGTCCCTGCAGTTCCCTCTGCCTACCCTGCCATGTGCGGGATAAAGCGTGAAGCTGAAAAAAAATATTTTAAAATGACATGAAGTCTTACTGAGTTTGAATACGTCGTGCTATGTCATAATTTCCATATTAACTATATTATTTTAATAAATAATAAACAAGTAATTAATATACTTTTTGTTTTAATTCGTTAAACAATGTATTCAAAGTGAATTACTGATAGCTCAACAGAGGTATTGGTTATAAATGACATTTACATGCAGTTCCACAAGCTGGCTACGCGTAATTGCTGTTGCTCTCAATCAATTGTACCAGCTTAACAATTATTAAGTTGGAAATACTCTTGCGTGATCATTTTATAGTTGCACATACTTAAATTATTATAAGTTTAATTGAAATATTCTCAACTGAAAAAAAAATGTGCTCAAAATTACTAACAATACTAAATAAATAATAAATTTATTAGAAAGGAAAAAGAAGAAAGAAAAAAATTATCTGTACAGTGGTATCTTGTAATCTTATTTGGTACTCGAATGTAGCATTAGGCAGTGAGAATATAGTTTTAATGTACTCCTTCTTCCACTTTTCACCCACAAAAGTTATATTTCGTATTACCAAAACGAGGAAATGAGTATAACTCATACTCTCGGTTAAGGACTAAACCTATACGTAGCGAGAATTTCACGTCTGAGCCACACTACCTTACTACTTAATTTTTCACTAATCTGAAAAACGTAGACCATCACTATCCTATTAGTAATGGACTAACTATCATATTACAATTATTCAACATCCCGTTTGTTATAGTGGCAAGCTTCGTATGAATCTTGCACAATTCGTATGAATATAAGAACATTTCTCATTTGCCATTTTTATAATATGCTAAACATTTAGATTTTTAAAGCATCGATCGTTTCACTTATTATAAATTGAGAGCAAACGCAACTTTCAGACGTTATCTAATAATGTAAAATTAGCTAAAAAGGTTTTCTAAACTTTCTTTCTAAATAAAGATACGCCTAACTAAGAAGACACGAAAACGCCTCCATGTATGTTCTCTACAAAACTCATACACTATTTGAACACAATATAAGCTAACATCTAATCAAAAACTTTGTAACATTTCACTTTTCCTTTGTACAAATATATATACATATTAAAACTTAAAAGTAAATAACATAAGTTATGTTTCATCTAACTTTAGAAAGCATGTGCTGTATCAAGCTTAGCTCCTGGCTTATTTTTAAAATACTTCTATGTATTATATAAAGTTGTATGTATTATATAATATTCGTATTTGGCTAGCAGCTGAGCGTCAATCTGAGGGCGGGCTTCCTGCGACGCCGCGACGACGCCACTATAACGTATGAAGTACATTTATTTAGAAGACGCAAATTAATAGCGTGCCATTCGTGCCATTCTCATGGCACCGTCATTGCTGGAACTAATAACTGTTTTTATTTATTTGAGTCATAGAAATTTGTTTAAATATATTTTTTGTATATTAACTTGTTTGGAAAAGAGGCTATGCACTTATCAATGTTTACATATTATTATTATTATTATAAGAAGGATTTAATGTTTTGATTAATATTTTTAAAGGATAATTAGTCGACCTGAATTGGTGGTAGGTAAGGTAAATAGCGATCTGTGGACTTTCAATAACATAAGGTCGAAAACAATGGCGGAAAGTAATGTCAATAGCATGAGTTTTTCTTGGAGGTCGTATATAAAGAGATTATTTGTAATTATGAAGGTCAAAGAGCACCGGAGCAGTACTTCGTCTTAAATTCCTTTATACTTTTAACATCATGTAGAGCAATGTGACTTATCGATATGTCACAGTGGTCAATTCCCCAAAACGTTACCGCGTGCCTCTGGAGAAATCAAGCATGCACAAGCTTAATATTTGTAACATACAAATGTCTCGTGTATGAAATCTCTACCAAAAATATACTATGTACATATACGTTCAAATAAAAATATATTATGTATATACATTTATACTAAAATACAGAAAAACAGCTTTTATTAATATATTTCCACAAACTTTGCTGTCAACGTTTTTTATCGTGTATTACTGGTGAGGCCGATAAAACCTAACACTTATCAAAATGATTCGTCTGACAATACAGAGGAAGAAAAAAATCTAATGAAAACGATTTTTACGAATAGGTATCAAACGTGCAACAACTATATTTTTAAGATGTCATAAAGCAAAAGGCCTACTAAGCTTAACACCGACACAATAGTAAATTTTTATTTCCCCCATACTTATTCATTTCAAGCTCAGCCGCTTGAATAAGAACTTTTCTTTTTAACGTTTAAAAGGAGTATGAATACTTCATTCTCAATTGCACACAACAGAGGTGTTGCGAAAATAAAATTCCACGTGGTTTCACGTAACGGATTTTTTTTTGTATTTTCATTTTTTAGGACAAACTGAGAAAAGTGATAACGACTCTACGGTATTCTTATGTTGGCAGCTTCATACTATTGGTATTGTGCTGTTATACTGACAGTTCTTTTTAATAGAAATTAAATATTATACAGTTTAATACTTTGAATTACATCTACAAAGAAAAAATTAAAAGATTTATAGAGCCATTCTATTTTTTTTTTTACTTTCATAAATATATTAAGTTAGATATATTTTATGTATTATCATAAATTTAAGCGTAATATACTTTGTTCTTTATTTTATTGCACTCAGGCTTTAATTGTGATGATTAATAAAACATGATACTAAATAATAAGGTAAAGACATAATATTATGAACGCCACATATTTTCAAGGAAGTTCTTGTGGTTTAAATTTAAGTGTAAACTTTACAGTTTAATCAGGATAATTTAAAAAATATGGAATCTATATTATAATTATTTAAAGTACTCATTTATGGTATAATTATGGAATTATGAAAAGTCTGCTTTAATGATGTATGTAAAATTTAAGGACTAATATGTAATAGTTATCTACGATTTATATAATTTACCACCATTCCCACTTTCGGAGAAATCTACTATAATAAAAGAAAACACTCCTACTATATAGTTTTTATATATATGTGAGTGTGTTCTTTTATTTATGTTTCAGTAACGGCTTTATATATTTTATGAATATGAATAGATATCCAAATATTTTGTTTTATATAGCTGCTTTAAATACAGTTTTCACATATCGATATGGTAAACGAGAACTAAAATTACTATTACTTTTTTGGTTATATAAGTACAAGTAGATATGGACTTGACATCATCTATTAATTATTGAATAATTTTGTTTGAATCTCGGAAAATAAAACATTTAACTGAAAACATAAAACAGATCACTAGACAATGCATTTTTTCATTTGTATGAAATTTAAAACGTTTTCAAAATGTATACGGTACTTTACCTCATGTTTAACAAGACTTGGGGAAGATGAATTTTTCTATACCCATTTTCTTTACTCTGGAAACTAGGCAAAGCGCGGCGTTGAGTTCCGCCACTCAACACGCAATGCCTCGGAAAGGCGGAAAGCGGGGACGGAGAAAGCAGGGACTAAGCAACGCAGTGTCTTAACACTAGGTTCATATGGTCTCTGCAGTTCCCTCTGCCTACCCTGCCGTGTACGGGATAAAGCGTGAAGCTATAAAAAAAATTCTACGATTGAAAATTCATAGGGATATAACAGAAAAAACCATACCATATATAGTTATAGCTGATGTTCTTTTGTATATTAAACGAGTGCAGAGTCTATCACATTTAAGTTTGTCAATTTTTATGAATTTTATTACCGAAGACCTATTATCGTGAAATTAATAGGAGACACTCGATATGCGATTTCTACTCCCACTTGGGTAACGTTGTTTATTAAAGAAAATATATATATAACAAAAATCTACCACGTAATAATTCCTATACTTAACAATATTAAATATTTTATTAAAAGAATACAAGAAGCAATTTTGACGTTTGGATTATAGATAAGTTCTCATATCTAAATCGAAAATTGTGGTTGCTAATATGGAATATTTTAGCGTGAAGGTTTCTGCTTACAACATGATACAACAAGGGACACATAGTGCTAAAACACTCTGTTTCTTGTTCTTTACTTTTAAACATTGCATATTTAGTAGTGGAAATATGTCTTTTTACAAGAGAAAAGGAAATTAAAACAATACATTCTCTTTAACCAGGAATCGAACCTAAAATCATTCTTTTATGGCTACAATATTGGACATGTATATTTATTTACCGATATTATATAATGTAAGAGCCTTAACAGTTGAGTGAAGTCGATCCACATATCCACATATATATATATATATATATATATATATATATATATATATATATATATATATATATATATATATATATATATATATATATATATATATATATATATATATATATATATATATATATATATATATATATATATATATATATATATATATATATATATATATATATATATATATATATATATATATATATATATATATATATATACATTTGTGTTTCGAGCTATTAAGGCTTCTACTTCTGACTGATTCATAATGATAAAACCAAATTGATGTTAAAAATTAAAATTTAGGCATTATGAAATTTCAAATTACAATATTTAACTTTAAGCTTGCACTAGTAAATACTTATTATGATTAACACAGCCCTGTACATAATTAACCATTGAAGACCTCGTATCAAAACACTCAGTTTTATACTTATTAGGCAAATATTAATGTGATTGTTTGAGCATTTTTTTTAATTATTTGCATTTTAAAATTGAATTGAAATGATATCTAAAGAAATTTATAAAATGCAGCCCAGAAATCCTTTATAATGCTTCGCACGATGTTTTTATAAAGTCAAACGTGACCTGAATTGCAATTTCTAATTTGAAATAAATGGGTTATCGAAATACATGAATTAAGTTTTCTTGAATATTTATTGCTAACAAGTGACTCACACGCGGCTTGGTTTGTACTATGTTACTATATATGTATTAATAATGTTAAATGCTTTTTTATCATAAAGTTTTGATTATGTGTTGTATAAGCTATATTACTGAAAGTTTCGTTTAAATTCGTTCAGTAGGTTTTCCGTAAAACCAGAACAAGCCTCGATCCCCACAAACTTTTACATTTATAACATTTATAAACTCGAAAAATATATATGGACTTTACAAAAAAGCACAGCCTGAAAAACTATTTTTTTTACATACAACACTTGAAAGTTAAAACATAGAGTAGCCAAACTAATACACAACATAACTTAGAAAATGTCGCTTTACCTTAGTAAGGTCAAAGAATAAATATCATTTTTTAACGTAAAAAATTAGTATCAGAAATATCTAATAGATTGGTTGAAATAAACAAAGTTTTCATTTCAAATTCATTTCAAAGCTTTTAAGCGTGCATAGTAAAGGAGCTTCAATTTTTAGATATAAAAAAATAAAAAGTATTATAAATAATTATGAATAGGCTACTAAATTATTCTTGCTTCACGAACGTTATTTTTGGCAGGTAGAAACTAAAAGCCAGAAATATTTTCTACCCATATAAAAGCGATATTTTTCATAGCAAAAGTTAAGCATTGCAACTTTCTTCCGTTTTACATAATATTAACAACGTATGACTCTTGTCACACACTTGGTCATAATGAATGCACTGGCCTTCGCAGCTTTGTTATGCAAAACTGGATATTAACGTAGCTTACATTATGCTCTCCTCTTCTGATCTGTTATTAATAAAGATATCTCTCCTTTTCCCTTATTTTTTTATATAACTTCACTCAAAAATGTTGTAATTATTAATAATTCTATAGAATAATCTTGTCTGTTACTGCTATTATTATGAAAATATATGTAATAATTATAACTTTTAATTATCAATTGTTAATAAATGTCAGAATGTACACACTTACATCATACAATCTTAAGCACGATAAATGTAATCTACATGCATTTTATCTTAAGTTGTCTTTACCTGTGGCTCGCCCGCATTGTATAATTGAACAAAGAGTTCTATGTAACATGACAAAATATGTACGTAAAATACAATTAACAATCAACTAACAAAATGACAGTAAATAATTTTTTTAAGCTAGAGACTAGCTAAGGTACAATATCCATAGGGAACGATATACCTATATCTATACTTACCTTTCCATATATATTTAAATATATTGCCATATGAAAATGTTGTTTATCCTTAATAATTTGTTATTTCAGATTGGATAACTGCTCGATTAAAGTCCTTTTGCATGTAATGACGAATATATAAACTGATGATTTTCTAGTTGAAACTGAAAAAATTTAAAAATTATTCAAAACATTTCAAATAAGTATTCATATTTTAAGGTGTTACAACAAAGTTTGGGAATTTACCTACCTTATTATGTGCGGGATAAAACGTAACCGTACCGGATCAAGCTTAAAAAATCTTCCATTTGTTTATATCTAAACGATAACTAAAAAAACCTATTGTTAGACCATATACAAGATATATTTTTTAGAATGCATTATACTTTTTATTTGTAAGGAATAATATCAAAATTTAAACTATAATACCTAAATATTAATATAAAATATTGAATAATATATGTATGCTATTGATTTTTATTTGTTATATGTATTTTTTCGCGGGCCGGCTTTATAAAGACTATATTCTTTTGTACTATTTTTGAACATCCTATGTTTTTCAAACCTCATTGTTTCATATGATACAGTTTATTGACCTAATATAGCAAACAATTATCATTTTTTAAGTGAAAAGATATTCAAGATTAGTTCAAGAACTGAAAGCATCAATACAATTGTAATGTTAATGTAACAAAGTTATAATTTTATTATCTTTTGTTTCAACTACTTATTAAGTAAGTATAAAAATTCTTCAACTCAATCCAATCAAGGTCCCGAGGGTGTTTTTAAGGTTGTCCATCATGGATATAATGAATAACAGGAAAAAAGAAAAAATATATTAAAAAAGTATGTTGTAAAAGAAAACAGTTGTACCAAAACATAAAAAACCCATTTGTTTAAATATTACATTTCAATTCAAACCAAGCTATATTAGAATACCAAGGGCTATATAAAATTAGTACAATGGATAACTAAGCTAGATCTTATTTCACTGAGGGATTAGAGTAAATTGGATAATTGTGAGATATACCTTCATTCATTTTCACAATTTGTTAAAATATTAAACGCGGCATTGATTTTAACTACTCCACACAAATGATCTCAAATTCCGAAGAAAATGAGAGAGTTCTGACACTATAGAGTGTCTTCTCTCCGATCTGCTCTGCAATGCAGTAAAAAATATACATCGCCATTAGTTCTCTTAAACTTCTCAAAAGCTACGATTTTACAGAAAAATCTTCCCTAGTTTATACTAAAAAAATCACCATCTTGTGTTCAAAACGGCCAACATATATTAATCTTTATTTACATTTTATATTTTAATTTAAATATAATTCACATTTCCATACAAAGGACTTATTACATTTTATTATTAGATTGTTATCTTGTTTATACTTAAATGAAGTAAGCTTAACTAAATATACTACATATAACATTGTTATATTATAATATAATATCAGGTTAGGTTAGTGTACATCGTGCGTAGTCGGTAAGCCATGGCCCATGAGTTCGGATTTATGGACTTATCAATCAAAAGTTTACCCATTGTTTCTTCCAAGTTATAACTCGAATTACCGTACCGGACTATTATGGGAAATGAATTGAGAAGTTCTAGTTTTGATCACCATTGTTATATTATATAAACAATATATCAGTATATATTGTTATTTTATGTATGTATGCGTTTTCGGTGCAAAGCTACTTTCAAAAACAGTCTGCCCCCCACTTTGCGCCAAGAAAATGAAATAGTTCATTCTTTTTAAGTGGGAAACGAAGCCACGGCGCTTAAAGTACAACACTATGCTGTGCTGTGATAGTGTTTTGTTTACGAACTCATAACTCATAATATACATATTTATATCAATATTCCATTATACATTTTTCTTATTCTTACTCTTGAATTATCCTCTAAATGGCTAACTACTGTTTATTAGCGACTAGCAGAACAGCTTAGCTTCGCACAAATAATATATATCTATATATATATTTTAAATACTATATATATATATATATATATATATATATATATATATATATATATATATATATATATATATATATATATATATATATATATATATATATATATATATATATATATATATATTACAAATTTAATTTCATTTCAAAATCTATCCAGAATCCAGTTTTTGAATTTATTCAATTTTAGTATAAGCATAAATATAAAATTACATAGCATTGCATTGTTCAAATTGAAAGGTAGCCAGTGGAATGCGACTTTATTTATTCCTATAATGCGTATTTTTTAATTTATTTTGTAACTATTGTCTTTCTTTTCATGATAAAAATATTGTCATACTTTTTATATTCTAACTCCAGTCCTTAACACTGTTAGTAGTCTTTCTTAGAAAAAAAGTTAAGACGTAATATGGTTATGCCTACATTTACACTTTTCCATAAAATTTATAACAAAAATCAACTTCTTAAGATCACAACATTATACATAAAAGGAACTTCAAAGAATTTCTGATGACATAATTTTATTATAATCCAAAAAAATGTACTGAAAGCCCAGTCTGAACGTCAACATACTCAATGTCTTGCGACGACATGCCTTTTATATCTAAGCCGATGCTCAAGACGCTTTACGTACTTCTCATCTAATGCTTCCCCAAGGAATCGAGTGAAAATTCTGAAGATTTTGTCTCTATACTAATCCCGCTGCTGACATTAAGTTAACAGGAGAATTTCTACCTTGGACTATTTTAATTAAAAATAGTAATTGTATATGAATATTTTGACTACATGTTTCATTTATGGTTGTGATATCTTTTTATTAGCCAGTTCTTCTATATTTTTGTACGGATATATTTTTTGAATTTAGTAGTACACAGAGGGTCCCTTAGAGACATTTAGTTCTGCACGAAGTTAGGTTCCGGTCCTCAATATCTGTCGTTAAGCGGATCTCAACGTGTCATGTTGTCTTTATAAGGCGAGATATATTTATAGATAATTATTCTAAATACTTATAAACTTTTAATATTAAAGCGGTAGATTAAGCTTCTTTTAAATTAATTATATATAATTATATTTTGAATAAAAATATATACATATATACATATTTAAACACACATAATAGTAATAGGAGTATTATCAAAGGCAAAATGACAGACACACGACAAGTAAGGGCCATCGTGTTTAACAAGGCACGTTATGCAATTGATCACGGCTGCTTCTGATTGATAGTAGTCGTAAAACTATGTCACACCACCTTGGACGTTATGACGGAATGTATACGTTGTATAAGGATTCAGTTCAATTTAACATACATATAGATTGTTGGTTGAATTGTACTGTTGATTTTTTATATTATTTGTAGGTTTACACTTTATGCATACTTTACTTTAAACTACTCTATAAAATTAAAAAATAAAAGAACGTATATAAATATTTTCTATACATTTCATTGCATAAATTGAAAATATTTTCCTAAACAAATATGAAATGTTTCATTTCACATAATAAAAAAATTATTACGCCCAAAATAAAATTTATTGTACAGTGGGAAACAATAAGTAATTTTATATTTTATTCTCACGTTTCTTCGTTTCGTCTCAGCAGACACTATGTCTCTGCTCCACGACGATCCTCTCAACGATATATATACATACATAGTATATAAATAACAGCAGGCTGAGGCTGCAGAGTACATTTTTCCCATAACTCTCTCAGCATTGGTAAGGTTTTCGCGAAAAAAACATTTTATTGACATAGAAAATGCGCGTGACTACCTACCACCATTACAGTTGGTTTTTTATCCATGCATATTATATTAGAGTAAAGCGAAGAATATCGAAACGATTGAAACCGAGCACCAGTTAATACACTTCAAAATAAACATACGCAGCGGGACTTTAAAAAACTTGTCTCTCTTTAAAATAAGTTAATACGTTTAGTATAAAAAAAATATTTTCTAAATAACATTTTCTCAAACCAAATGAAACAATAATAAGCCTATTGAGATTGTCCATAGAGATTCAAAACAACACAAACAAGTTGTCACTAGCGTATAAGAATTCTGACGTATCATGACGTATCATGAGATCGTATAGTTTAGTGGTGAGATCATATAAACCAATTTTACGAGGTATGGTTTCAAATCCCGGTTCGTTTTATATGTTTATATGTTTTGTTTTTATAAACTTTTATACGTTTACTAAAAATATTCATCATAAACATCAACATATAATAAACGAACGTGTAGTATGTTCTACAAAGTAAATCTTAGGCTCTTCTATACATTTAAGTTAAAGTATATAAGAGCATTTGCATAATATATTAAATCACGTCAGCAAAATAATGATCTCTCAGATCTATTTTACATAAAACATTAAAGGCTTTATACACAATAATCCACTTTTGTAAAAAGCAAAGAGGTCTAAATTTGACTCAAGCGAATGATTGTTCTTTTGCAATATTTTCTTTTAAGTTATATGATATGCTAGTTGGCTTCCGTTACTTACTCTATGTAGATTAAATGGCAAATGCTTTCATTAATTTTAATTTGTCGTAGTTTTTCTATGCCAACGAAAAACTCCTTAGTCGTACTGGAACTTCATCCATCTGTGTGGAGAAAAAATATGTCCCAAAAACGAATGGTGCTGTGGGACTTATCAAAAATTGATACTACCTACTAAAACTCAGCAGAAACCCTTTCCGCCTTTAAGAGACGCTGCAGCATCGCTTGCGCACGTCCTTATAGTGTCTCAGTGGAAGGGTAGGTGGGCTATTGTAGGTCATAATCGCGTTCAATGTTTCTCAGGATCTTCTAGGCGATCCGTAGCCTCGGTGACTTAAAGCAGGATTAGTTTTTCTAGGGTGAGGAGGGTTGAAGATGCAAATAGCCTTCTCCCAGCCCCTGTTCTACGGCTGTGAAGCGGATCTGCGTCTCACGTGCCCTGCGGTCTCTTTCTGTATCATAACTAATTCGTAGAAGGAGACTGCTGCAGACCAGTTCCTGGCCCTTCTTAGCATGGCCCCCATCATACTAGATAGTGATAAATCACCACATACTACAGCCATCAAAGAATGGTGTTGTGGAGCCCAAGATGAGCATTCGACATTTCGACGGCGGCGGTACACTCGTGGTACACCGGCAACATCTCCCGACGTGCAATCTGATGCAAGAATTTTCCAAAGCAAGCCCTGTCAATACCTGCACCAGCCTGAACGTCAAGACTGAGAACTCTCTTTGTAACCAGTGCTCTAGGTGTGAACGTACTGACTCCACCGTCGTTATCTTCTTTCCATCGTTCCTTCTGATCATCCGCGCGTTAATCTCACTCGGTAGTTGCTCACCTCGTGACCGCTTCCTTTCACAAAATATGTAAATTTTGGCAGCTACTTCTGCTTGTAACTCTCAAGGTAGATCGCCGGCCAAAAGTGTAGCTATCGCCCACTACACAGTGTGATAACGTCCTCTGCTAATCCAACTTAACCTCTTCATACAGGCTTTTCAAGGAATACTAGTGCCTTTTTTGTTTTCATTAGATGATCAATTATTAATATTTATTTGTTACATAATAAAGTTTCGTTAAATTCAATACCCATGTGGCAGTATTTACAAAAATATATTTAATTTATAGAATTTACCCAAACTGTTTATATAATTTCGTATTTTTAGCTTATAGTCCTTTGTTACATTCTAATACATTAGGTATAATGTGAAATCTGTTTTTAATTAGACATTTCTGTCTCGGTTGACAAAACAAAAACATACATAGACAAAATACGAATTTGGTTCGTACAAATTAACGACATATACATTACAAGTAAGTAAATAATAAGGAGTATTTATATTTCATTATAAATACAAATTAGATGTTACTCTTTTAATAAATTAGAATCTAAATAATTAAGTGCAGGTAAGTATAATTTACAACTAATATTAAAACGTAACTTTTGCTGTCAGAACAAGGTGTCGTCTTTTTCATTATGAAGCAGCATAAACGAATGTATAGCATAGTAGTAGCTTGTAATGTTTGAAAATAGGCGTGGATTACGACCAAAGTAACCCGGGGCATTAGAGGCATCTGTCGTCGTGGACTTGAAAAATAAGGAAACTTCTCGACAACCCCCCATCTCCCTATTCACGTTGCAATGAAATGTGAGCCATACAATAAAAGCATAGATTTGTGTCTGTCAGCAAACTTGTGTAAGAATTTTTTTAATCTACCAGTTTTCCTTATTATGTAGCTTAGGAAATGAAAAGGGCAGTGGTGACTTTTTAATCATACGTGATATTATCATTTTACTATAGAAAATATAAAAATATAATAATTATAACTTCATAGTATGTTCCATATAACAGGATAGACAGAAGGAAGTTAGTTTTGTTACTAGTGCGGATAAATCACAATAATACATAGTCTCTGACAGGGAATCAAACCCGCAATCATCGCATTTACAATATGCCGTTTAGTCACGGCTCCAGGAATTATCACAACAGTTTCTAAATTACACCGTATCAAAAATGAAAAGAAAAAAATTATATCAATTATGTTAAAAATTTAAATAATTAAATAACCTTTTAACATACTATAAAAGCGAGGACAGAAATATAAAATATATATTCGAAACGTGCGGCCATCTCATTCATTCTTCAAATAAAAGTCAAAACAGGCCGTGAGTTCTCAAGCATAGCGACGTGCTAAAAAGGTCTTTCGCGCAATATTTCATTGTTTCCCAATTACCTCAGGGTCCCGCTTTATGTTTACTTTGTACGGCCATTTCATAAAACACAGCTAGTCCCACTGACATGTAGGAAAAAGATTTTGTTTGGAAGTAAAATATCAACCTTTGTACCGGCTGGATTGTTTGTAATTAATTTTATATTATGTGAACATAACATTCTGTAATGTAATTAAAAAACAAAATATAATATTTCAACTGTAGCTGTAGGAATGTTTCGCTATTTATTTAGCTCGAATTTCTGAATTGTCATAAGTAAATTAATATTCTTTATAATTTTTTGTAAAAATATATACCGGTTTTAGAAATAAAAAAGTAAAAAGTGTGCAGATAAAAAAGGAAACGTATTTAAATATATTTTTGTTATACTATTTTTTACTTTTCACATAAATAAATACATGGTACAGCCAGTGGAATGAATGAATGAAGGTATATTGTTTTACTTTCTCCTCTTCCCCCCGGACCTCCGCATGGAGCAGACGTGTATACCGACTATTGTGGAATTTTATTTTTTAATTTTTAAATTAGTGAAATAAATAAAGTTAAAATAATAGGAGCGCATAAGTTTCCAAGAGAATATATTAACTACTTAACAACTGGACTCCTGGTACATTTTGCTGCCTTCTTATTGGAAAGGTAAAGTGAACTCTTTTGTTTGTAACTGCACAAATCGGCTCAAGCGCATACAGTGACGTCAATAAACATAGGTAATTGACACACCTACTTACAAATTTATTGGATATTTGCGTAAAGGAGCAGCGCAGACGCAACCAACTAGGATCTAGGACACGCCCACTTTTTATCTATTGGCCCTAAGCACCCCGCCTACTTTGAAATTACTACTAATTGGCTACTGAAGTATAGGCCTGCCATTTACAATAATAAGAGATCTCTTAGTTACTCCTGGTACTCATAATAAGTTCATGAACAGCAATAATATGGATAAGTCAGTGTCAGATCCAAATATAAACGTTACTGCACAATCCACAGAGATAACTACTCCTCCGAACTATGTCTCTCGGCGAAATAAAAGAAGGAGAGAAAATGATATTGAGTTAGAATTAAAGAATTTTAAGGAAGAAATTAAATCTATGATTACTTCTACGTTGTTGGCACAAGAAAATGAATTAAAAAAATTACTCCTACATTATTGGAAATTAAACAGTCAAACGCAAACATCGAAACGTCGATAAATTTTCTGACCGCACAAAATGAAGAACTAAAAAAGAAAGTAGAACAACTGGAAGGACAGTCAAAGAAGGACAAGGAGTATATCACCTTATTAGAGGAAAAAATAGAGGACATACAACGAGAGAGTCGTAAGGCTAACATAGAAATAAAAAACGTGCCAAAAATTCCTAATGAAAATAAAGAAGACTTAATAAATATAGTGAAGTGCCTTTCAGATACCATTAATTGCACAATCAAGAAAACTGACATTACAGATATATACAGAATCCAAGGAAGAAAGGAAGGGAAGGGAAATACGCCTATAATAGTCGAGTTTTCATCGTGCATACAAAAGACTGAGATTCTTAAGATGTGTAAATCTTATAACATTAAACACAAAGAAAAACTCCGTGCGAAGAATATTGGGCTGAAAGTAAATACAGATTCACCGATTTATGTCACAGAACAACTAACTGCCAAAGGCGCCCGTCTCTATTTTCTATCACGTGAACTGACTAGGGCTAAGTCTTATAGGTATTGCTGGACGGCCTATGGCAGAGTTTATGTAAGGAAAAATGAAAATACACCCGTTATACTAATTAAACACGAATACCAAGTGCAAAAACTGATGAATCAAATATGACTAACAATTCCAACAGTAGTGAAATTTGTAACCCAACATTTTTTAATATTATTAAACCAGTGTCTTTTGTTAAGTACAATTATTGTTATAATATATTTACCTAAACACAAAACATTTAACACAACCATACACCATAACCATACTACAATTTACACTTATTACATAACTATTCTCTCACACACGAATATCTCACACGTACTAGCAGATAACAGCAACAACTCATATAATCCCTTAAATATTTTTTTACTACATACTTATAGATTAAGAAAAAGTTACAGTTATACTAAACATAGGTTATATTTTTACTTCACTTACAATTTCACGCCATTTAAAAAAAATAGATCTATCAAGCCGTTAATTGTAATATCAGATCTTATACAACTTATCAATGGATGATCGAATAATTAATTTGAAAGAAATTGACACAGCTTTGCCAATATATGCCATGCAATGTGATTTGGCCGATTTACCAAAAATTACGTCATTATCAAAACATCGTCTTACTATAGTAACTCAGAATATCAGAAGTGTCTATAAAAATATTGACGACTTGCAATTACATATTTCTCAATTTGATTTTAATATAGATATGATTATTCTTACCGAATGTCGCTTAAATGTAAATAAAATAATCCCTAATATAGATACATACACATACTTTGCTACTTCATGTCAATTAAATCAGAATGACGGTGTAGTGGTTTATATTAAAGAATCTTTTCAATATACTGCCAGAGAAGTACGAATTACCGATGCATCATGCTTACAGATTGATCTTGAAGATAGTATTGTTCTGGGAGTTTATCGCTCGCCGTCCAATATAAATGCGAATGCATTCATATATTCCTTAAGTGAACATTTACAATCATTAAAAACACATAAAAATATAATACTTACTGGTGACATAAACATAAACTTAATATCTAAAATAACTGATTCCACCTATGAATGTAACAATCGAGCAAACTATCTAAACGTACTGTCTGGTCATGGTTTATACCAGGACACACCCTGCCAACCCGCGATAAAAATTGTTTAGATCATTTTATGTTAAAACTAAATCAACCTAACCTAGACACTAAATTATTCATCTTAAATACTACAATAACAGATCACTCAATGGTAATGTTACAAATTAATAAAATAAAAAATCTTAACTCTAATGCAAAAGTAAAATATGTTTTTAATTACGAATCAGCAGTACAAAATCTGGCTAAAAAAGATTGACTAAAATTTTGTTATGTCAAGACCCAGAGTGTGTCTTGGAAGATCTGACAAAATATCTTAAAGAATCTCTTCAAGAAAATACAAAAATAATACAAATACCGAAAAATAAACGCATAATAAAGCCATGGATAACTCCTGGTATTTTACGCTGCATAAAAACCGTAATAAAATGCAAAAAAACCCTAAAAAGTGATCCGGATAATGAAATCCTAAAAATAACGTACAAACGCTACCGTAATTTCTGTAACAACCTAATAAAAAAATTAAAACGTAATTATGATAGATCTAATTTGGCTAAATCAACAAATAATACTAAAACATTTTGGAAAACTTTTAAAACAATCACACATACACAAAAAAGTAAAAAACAGTAATATTGAACTTCTACAGTCTAAACCGTCTGCCGTTGAGTCTGTAAATTATATTAACAATTTTTTTGCTAGTGTTGGTCAAAACTTAGCAAATAGTATTCAGATTGATAACAATAATTTTCAATGTAACTCTTTAATTAACAAAATGCCACAGTCCTTTGTGTTGTTAGACACTTTTCCTGACGAAGTACATAGTGTTCTCATGTCTATGAAATCTGATAGTGCTCCAGGATGGGACAACGTCTCAACCAGATTTCTCAAACTTGCTAAAAAAGAGATTATACCTATCCTTTGCCACCTTGTTAATCTTTGTTTCCAGAAAGGGATTTTTCCGTCGCATTTAAAGCATGCACTAGTAACTCCTGTGTACAAGGGCGGAAATAAAAGCGATGTCAGTAATTACAGACCTATTTCTATATTACCTGCTATATCTAAGATCTTAGAAAAAATACTAAATAAGAGACTAATAGGTTATTTAATTAAATATAAAGTATTATCCACTTCACAATATGGTTTTAGGCAGGGTCTTTCAACCGAAGATGCTGTAACATCTCTCTCTACTTTAATCACTAATGAACTAGATGCAGGTAAACGATGCCTTACTGTATTCCTAGACCTAAAAAAAGCATTCGACACCGTTTCTATTCCCCTTCTTGTGCGAAAACTTGAGTATATAGGAATAAGAGGTATGTCTCTAAAACTTTTTAAAAACTATCTCAGTAATAGAACGCAAAGTGTTAAAATAGATGATCACATTAGTGAAAGAGTAAATTTAAATTATGGCGTACCACAGGGAAGTGTATTGGGGCCCACATTGTTTCTATTGTACATAAATGACCTTTGCAATATGAAGCTAAATAATGGTAACGTATTTTCATATGCTGATGACACTGCGCTAGTATTTAGTGGAAAATCCTGGGAAAATGTACAAAAAGTACAGAAATCGGTCTTTCTAATGTTGCGAGCTGGCTCGATAATAACTTATTAACCCTGAATACTACAAAAACTAATTACCTGTGTTATTCTATTTACAACTCAACACAACCACATAATAACTTTAAAATAAGGATTCAAAAGTCCAAGCAACCAGAACACAATAATTGTCACTGTGCCTATATTAGTAAAGAAAGTTCTATTAAATACCTAGGAATAATCATAGATCAAAATCTTTCCTGGCATTACCATCTGGAAGCAATGTCTAATAGGATTCGAAAATTATCTTGGGTCTTCAAAACTTTAAGACATATTGCTACTATTGAAATTATTAACAGATTATATATTACCTTAGTACAATCTGTTCTGACCTATTGCATTTCCGTTTGGGGCGGTGCCTCCAAACTAAAATTACTAGAGCTTGAAAGAGCCCAACGGTATTTGATAAAAATAATGTACTTTAAACCACTTCGATTTTCTACTGAATTGTTGTATTCCTCCTGTGAATTGTTATCTGTTAGAAAACTGTACATTGTTCATAGTACTCTAAAAACTCATAAAAGTCTAAAATTTGACTCATCACTTCTGCAAAAAAGGACATATTACAACGTAGCTCCTATTATTAAGACAAAAACTAAGTTTGCCAATCGGCAGTTTAATAAACTATCCTCCCAATTATACAATAAAATAAATAAAATACTTAATATTTATCCTTTGAAAAATAACGAATGTAAAAAATGTATTACCTACTGGATTATAAACCTTAGTTATGAAGAGACGGAGGCTCTAATATTTAATAGTTAGTCTCCGTGATAACAATTAAATGATAATTAAAACGACATACATATCTATAAATATGTATGTATATTCATTCTTTCCGCTAATAATTTTCATGCACACACACACACGCACACACACACACACATACTCACACACACACACACACACACACACACACACACACACACACACACACACACACACACACACACACACACACACACACACACACACTAACAGTTTAGTTTTATATTTTTATATTGTATTACATCTCATAATGCTTTTTTTTGTCAGTATTTTATTTTTGTAATGTTTACTTCTATTTCTTGTAAAAAAATGTATTAGTTATGGAAGAGCGAGGCCTCCTGACACAGGTTTTCTATAACTTACTAGGAGGTTCTCAACCTTGTGCAGTAGCTTATAAGAAAGAAACGAATAAACATTATTATTATTATTATTATTATTATTATTACTTTCTTCATTTAAACATGTATTTTGGGTGGCTTTTTTACCGCATTATCTAGCTTATGTTAATTATTTACGACAAAGGGAATAAATGTGTAACATTGTGGAGAATTTCCATTTTCATTTAGCTTTTAGTATTTATTTGTACTTGTTATGAAATTTTTATGTTATCTAAGAAATTAATTTGTTATTTTACCTATATCGATTACAGCTATGTAGCTGTTCTACTTGTGGCTCTACTCCCGTGGTTTCCAATAGAAATTAGGATTTTTATTATCTATTTTTAGTTTGATACTGGCCTTGGATATACATTTACATATATTCTTTTATATAAAAATACACAAAAATCTACAAAACATTTTTATTACTCGCAAGTTAATTTGAAGACAGTTTTTAACACTATGATATTACAAGTTAAATATTTCCTTACACTTTTCTCCCACATTCAGAAAAAAACAGTATAAATTCTGGAGATAAATTATTCCGACCTCTTTTTCGATTTCAATTTATAGAATAAGTATCGTTTGAAAAATCTTTCTTTAACATCTTTTATTTGTTTTTCAAACAGAATTGTTTAGCCTTGTTTATGTAAAGCTAAAGGTGGAATAAAATATCACATTTTAAAAATACAGTGAAAATATTCCAAAGAAACATGTTAACCCGTCAAAATGTATTTCCTTCAAACCTTCTCTTTAACAAGAACATTTTTCTCACTCTGCCAGTCTAATTAGAACTAGTTATATCGTGTATTCAATTATCAAAAAATACTACAACTATATAACAAAATCTTAAGCATTGCATTTTTCCACTGCACTTTTAGTAAAATCTTCATGCAAATTTTTCAGCGAGCGTAAGCGATGCATTGTATCGCGTATAGAAACTTTCATTTTAAAAAAGGCTGTCAGTCTGTCTACTGTGAAGTAGTGTAAACAATTTATAACGACACTATAGTGAAAAAGGAAAAACAAAAAGATTCTTGCTATACTACTTATGTTACAACAAGGTTTTATTTATATATACAACACAATATGTATAATAATTTCAATAAATGGACAATCTTTAATAAATATAGTATACATAGACTGTTGTATACATAGGCACAGTTGCTGATGTCCTGCTGTGTATCACGTACTACCTATTACTATAAACTCATGTATATGGCTTTAGTTGCCATTTAGCTGAATGAATTATTACATATTCAGTCATGTCAGTCAGTCATGACACTAGAATTAAGTTCTACCAAAAAAATGTTTTCGCATAATTTTGTGACAAATTTCATAATTTTGTCTAAAATCATAAACTGAAATAAGCAATGGTAACATATTTTTAAGTATATGAACTGTAACGTAAAATATTTAAAATATGTAATTTATTATTGACAACGTAATGATGTTAAAGAAGAGACGTTGACGACGATAATAAAGCAGATGCTTCCAAATTAAGCTATATTATATTATCTTTCTATATTCAGCACAACACTTTTTTAAATGAAATAATAATAACAAAGTCTTATATTTCCGACATTATTTGATTTACAATTGTTTTTTGACACTACTGCACTTAAACACAGAATTTCATATTATATTTTTCTTTGATCACAAAATTCGTATATTTGGTGCTTTTTATCTTGTGCCCATCTGTTAACTATTTGGCAAAGGGCTCCGCCTACTTTGTCCATTCTGGTAGTACCTTATCCACTTTAGTCTATGTAATTCCAGCAACCTGTTTAATATCATCATCACTTCTATTTTTCTGCCGAACTCTTTTCAATACCCATCCCCTGGACATCGTTGTGTGACTATTTTGCTCCACTTGTTCTTTCCCGTTATCATGTGACCTGCCCTTTTCCATTTTAACCTTTTTATTTTCAGTGTTGCGTCTTGTGTCTTTGTCTTTTCCCTAATTTTGGTGTTCTTCTCTCTTTTCAATCTGCTCTTCATTGCACGTTGACATATGGCGATTCGATTTGTAGTGTTTTTCGTTATGGCCCACGATTGACTTATATACGTCAAAACTGGTTAAATGTTTTCTTTAGATGATATTAGCTATTTTTAATTTACCTACATCTATGTTGTTTTTGTACCCGTTGTTCATAGCCTATGTTTTCTTGAGATTTAATTTTAATTCAGCTTTCTCACTGCTAAAATGCTAGTACCACTAATAAAGGATCCTCCTCTCTTAGTCCTTCTTGTATTTTAAATGAATTTCCCTTGTTTTCTAGCCGAATGTACGCTCATCGGTTTTGATGTACATATTCGTATGTATTAATGAGTTATATGAATTAGTATTCCACATATTTCTACTTACTTACATAGTTTTACTTTTAGAAAGCTTAAAACTTATAATTGATTTATAAATTTTAAGCATTCTAAAAGTAAAACTGTCGAATTGCAAAGTAAAAAATATTAAATTTGATTATTTTAATCATTTTCGCAAAAACACTAGCACTTACTAAGCAATAGACGGGCGACGTTACTTTAGTAGGAAATAAAAAATAACAATCAACTCTTCTGTAAATATTTGGTTTTAAACCAGAATTAAACCGAAATGTGGCTTTCCGAAACCACTGAGCTTTAAACCACACTATATGGAGTCAGATTCAATTCACAATTTAAATTTATATTTTCAAGTTCAATGAAGTCATCAATTTGTGTAAATCTGACTAAAATACAATAAAGGTTGCCACTGCAATGCGGCACAGGGTCAATGTAGTTGTAGATTCAATACCCACTCAGAGAAAACTGTATCAAATATTGGGCAGAAAATCGATAATGTTTCAAATCTTAATGTCATTATAAAAAATATTCATCTATATACAGTGTTTTAAAATAATAAAGGCTAAAAAAAGAAATATATGTATTATAATTAAAAATGTATTTATATGTACTACTATTATAATTATAGAACTAAAAAAGTTTTCTGTGCCGTGATCTTAAGTCTTACATTTACCTGTTGTGTTTAATGTGAAATATAATGTAGAATTAGTCTCTTTAACCACCTGTCGAGCTGTTTTTATAAATCCATTGTTGCATGAAATATATATTATAAAATGTTGCTTAGTTTTATGGATAATTTAAAGCCACGGACAGATATATAACAGTAGTAGTTGTAAATTAAAACATAAAGTGCTTTTATATGTTGAGTTTCCTCTGTTTATATTATCTGTCTTCTGCCAAAATTCCATAATAAAATACTCCACAGCCTACGGTGTCGTGTATTGAATGACAGAACTCGATGCCACATTTTATCAATAATAGTACATTTATCCAAGTGAGTGAGAATTGAACCTATAAGCGTTACGTATACAGTCAGTTCAATACATACTAAATTCCTGAAATACGACGGCCTCTGGCAGTTATTATATTAGTATTTAATATTTATTAAATATAAAACAACAAAAAAATCATATTTCCCTGTTTGAAGAGCATAGTGAAAATATTACAAAAGCAAATAAAATTCAGTTAAAAATTAAAGCTTTTTGTTTTTTCAACTTCAATTTTTGAATACCTACATGTTAATAAAGTAAATTTTATCTGTATCAGAACGTGGGAGAAAAAAATTAAATATGATTTGCTTTTACGTATTTTGTTTAAGTTATGTAAATAAGTAGACTAGATTTTTATTAATTTTAATAAATAATAAAAGTATATAGTAATTTCATTATAATGCTGTTTCGGCCTAGTTAATATTAATATTTAGAGCTTAACTGGTTCGTTTATCAATTTTATTAATTAAATCAATTTATCGAGCGTTAAAACCGTGTCGTGTATAGAAAATAATAAAGCAACTTTGATAAAATTGAACACATATTAAAAGGATAATTGGGTATTATTAAATGTTCTTAAGATAAAGTAACACGATAGGTAGCAAAATTAATTTTAATTAAATGAAAATCTTTTGGCTTCGTATCTTATTATACTATACTAGATATAATGTTAAAATAATTACTAAACTTAATAAATGGCTTTACGGTATTTTCCGGCTATAGTAATACCTTACTAATTGAGGGACCAGTGTCGAGACGTTCTGTTTTCCACTTTCCGCCAGTTTTAAGATTTTGTGTGATTTTGATACCATATATATATGGTTATTTAAAACCTTTTTGGAACTACTGATCTCTCCTGTATATATTTCTTTATTATAGATCAAATTTCGAGAAACTTTATAAGCTATAGTACGGTTGTTTCGATTATTACATAACAACCTGTACTCTACAAAGTTCTTAATAATTTAGTTTTATTTAAACGGCATGTGAAGCTAATACGATCTTTCTTTGTAAATCTAGTTATTATATTCAACAATTGTAGTAGGTAATGGTGTATTATGGCGCAAAATGCCTGCAATTCCCCTAAGATAAGATTAAGATATTGATTTACTTATTTAATTATTAAATAAAATGTATTTTCGCAGGTGTAATATTCGATCAAAACACCGATGAAGTTCAAGAGGCATTTAAGTTTGCCATGTCACAGTTATCGATGAGCATTAACAGGACTCGACTGGATTTTCAACTGTTCGTGGACGTGATCAACACTGCCGATGCTTTCAAGCTGTCTAGACTTAGTAAGTACAAATATTTTTCTCAAACTTTTGCACATTTAGGGCAAATTGGGACTTATTGTATTTTTTTAGTATATAATTTTATTTTTTATAATGCCTACAAATCAATCGTATCAATTAGAACAAGTTGCATGGAAAAATCAAACTTGTTATAGTTCGTCCCTTTCTGAGAGTCTCAGTTTTTTTAGAAAAATATATACTTGACTTACAAACTTTCTTTTTCTATATATGTTCTACAAGTAATACTTCTCCATACTAGTTACCTCTTTAAAATGAATATAACAAAATATATTTCATGTAAAAAAATGGATCTTAAATAATGACTTACAACTTCAGACACTTAAGTCAATTAAGAAATATGGAGCGCTGAGTGAAGTTCAATGCCACAATAAACCAAATCAAAGTTTGAATTTGTTATGAAATATGAACGAATAATTTTTTATTTATTATATTCTGTGAATTCATTTACATATGTGAATTACTTTTACCAACACTATATACATATTTGAAAGAAAGAAACTTACGGTGTCATAACTAAATTTACCAAGTGAACATTCAGAAAATTGATTTTAAAAATGGCACAGTCCATGATTTCAAGCCTATCTTCACTTGAAAATGTATGACGACATAACGAACAATACTAAAATACGCCTTAGGTACAATACTCTATAGTACGTACTACGCAGAGAACAAAGGATGGAAAATCAACAGCTCGCGATTATTTGCCCAGATAAAGAATATAGCACACGTATTTACTTTACGCTTCAATGTGAATTTAAGAATAACATCCTATGAACATAAGACGTTATTTATAATTTTTCTTTCTTAATATATACTGTAGTTCAGACTGATACCGCATTTTGCCTATTTGAAAATAGCTAACTGTTTAAAAATAGTGTTTCTTTAATACTGCGTAAAATTTTCTTAATTAATCTATTAAAAATAATTTTATCAACACATTTCAGCTAAGTGCTTTAAGTAAGAAACTTTCGTGTAAATTGTCTAAATACATCGTCTTTTCAAGAGCAAAGCCAAATGTTTCCTAGAAGTTTGGACATTGGGGTCAACCCACAGCTGTCGTTTATACTAAACAAAAGATCATATCTTGTAAAGGGATCTGTATCAAAACTTATTGTACAACATTTGGTATAATGCGAATTCCAAAACATAATTTAATTACGTTTAATATAAGATTATTTAGAAATTACACAAAAATATCAAAATATATGTAATGTATACAACTCGATATGTTAAGTAAATATAATAAACGTAAATAAAGATTTACTTGTAAATAAAATTTATTATATTTGACTTGAAATAAAAATTTAATTTGAATAGTATATGTGCAAATAAAAGAATTTTATTTGCTTAAATTCTATACCAGTTAATATAACAATTTTTTGGTTTACACTAGACAGGGCAAAGTGATCCATAGGAACCTATTGTTAAGATACTGTGTTCCTCGCTTTTTGCAATTAGGGGCACTGTGTGTTGAGTGGCGGTTACTAAATCGATAATTATGAAAATAGTTCATTCTTCCCGAATAAGGATTAACTTTTCTATTTTTTATGAAATATAGTTGCTTATTGATATTTTTATTTTACAAAAAGTTATACATACTGTAATATGTAAAACAAATCCTCAACAACCTATTTCTAAAATTACTTAAAGAAAAACCGTATTTCTGATCTTCAATTGTTCTTTTTTCAAAAGGAATATGAAATCAGTATTTCTCAAACTTGGTGTCTATCATCTCACCCATTATAATAAATCACTATTAAGTCTCTTAACCTTAATCTCGAGTCTTAACCATTATACACAATTATTAAACGTTTCTTTCAGAATTCAATAAATCATCAATTTACTGACTTTGTAACAGTTGACTAATATGTCCTACTATTACAAAGTCGTAGTAGGCACATCTCTTATATTAATAAGATACTATATTGTAATAAAGTAATTGACAGCTTAAAACGTTAAAAAAGTTTATTACACAAAATGATTTACCTATCTAAATTTCACTGCGTTGATCTATTTATCGGAACAAAACTATCGTAGAAGAAAAATATTATCTCGCAATTGCATTAGGACTAAATAACACACAGTACAAGAAGGTAAGAATACGTGAATTCCGGCGACAACGTATGGGAAGCCACTTGAGCTTTGAACGAAAGTAAGATACATGATCATACGGAGCCCGAATATGAATCGAATAGCTAGATTTTGAATTCGCTCAAGCTTGTTAAATTGGTCCTTGGTGACATTGGTAAAGCTTGCATCGGCATAAGCAAGAATAGGTAATAAAAGAGAATTTTCTAGCATAATTTTGGTGGGTATAGGTAGAAAAGAACACAACCTTCGCAATGATTTTATCGCCAAGAACTTTCTTTTGCTAATATAATTGATATGTGCTGACAACGATAGCGATTGATCAAAATACACCCCGAGATTTATCACGTTACTACAGTAAGGTATGCAGACACCATTATATAAAATAGATGGTTAAATTGACCAGTTAATCCTGCATATCATGCCTGGACCACCTATAGCGATAACTTATGATTTGTTTGGGAGTACACTTATGCCATAAGACTCTTGACAAAACCTGAAGAAGGTTAACAATTTGGATATAATCTACATACATGTGGTAGAGAGAAGGAATGTTTTGTCTAATTGAGTTTATAAACATTGAAAAAAGCAAAGGAGATAGCACGTCGCCTTGAGGTACCCCGGTGAGGACGTCACACCAAGATGAGAATTTCTCATCCAAATGAATGCGTCGCCGTCGCCCTTTGAGGTAACTACGAAACCATTCCATCACAGATGGAGATATGTTAAAGGCATATAAAAGTTTTAATAATATGTTATGATCAACGTTATTAAAGGCATTACCAAAGTCTAAAAGAGTTAAAATAGTAATTTTTTTATTATCCATGTTCCAGCTAATATCGTCAGTAACCTTAATTAAAGCAGAAATCGTACTATGGACCTGTTCGAAAACCTGATTTAAATGGACTAAGGAGAGAGTTTCTACTCAAGTAACGGCTCAATTGTTGGTGGATTAATTTTTCCAAAAATTTTAAAAAGAAATAGGAGTATAGAAATAGGACGAGAATCGGATGGGGTTTTCGGATTTCCATTTTTAGGCATAGGGATTACCTGAGCACTTTTCCAAATTTGTGGAAATTTGCTGCAAGTGATGGAAAAATTGAAAATATGGACTAACATTGGACATACGATATTAAGGATAGGAACAACCATACTACGACTAATGCAGTCATAACCGACAGCGTTCGAGGCCGTAGATTGTATATCGCTATCGCTTTAACATCACATTTGGTGAAAGAGCTGAAGTAAAACGGCTCAAAATGAGGAGTAGGCAATATTGAAAGAGTGTTAATTGTTTGCTTTTTAGAAGTAGTATCGACTACATTGTATGCAGTAATGTGGCTATTTAGGATATTAACATCAATGTTTACCGAAACTGATTCCTGAGATTTGCCAACTCTTAGTGATTCAAGAAACTTCCATGTTTTAACAGTGCCGCCGTTTTCGACAGATTTATAGATATGGCGTCTCTGTGTATTTCTACATGATATATTGCAGCAGTATACTCATAGTTTATATCATAAGCTTGTAATTTAAGCGCCCAGCGCATCAATCTGCCACTAATAGACTTTTATGTTTGATGGTGACTATGGTGACTTCAATGGTTGATGGTGACTACGGAGAATTACAGAGTGTCCCTCAATGTATGGCCGGTATTTATGTACAGTCCACACTACAGCCAGGGCCTCTCGCTCTGCAGTTGAGAACTTACATTCTGCAGAGGTCAATAAACGATGGGTCGTACGTCGTTTCCTTCGCCTTGCATAAGGACGGCACCCAATGCGTAATTACTGGCATCTATATAAATGATAAAAGGCTTACTATGATCAGCCTGTACAAGAACTGGTGTTGTGATTAGCTTTTTCTTCAGCTCATGGAAGAATCGCCTCTGCTCGTTGGCCCAAACCCACGGTTCATTCTTCTTAGTAAGCTTAATGAGTGGTTGAACTATCTCGGTTTGAAGGAAGTCTTTCAGGTGTTTGAGGTTGGTAGGCTCATTTATTTGCTGAATGCCTGAACCTTGGACTCATCAGACATTTAGATCACATAATTACTCCTAAGGGGATCACCCCTTAGGAGTAATTATGTGATCTAAATACTTAACTTGATTACAAGTGAAGTTGCACTTATCTCTATCAGCACTTAGGCCAAAAACACATAGGCGATTAAAGACTGCTTCCAGGTCATCTAGATGCTTCTGGAAGTGTCCGCCTGACAGCACCAACATGCCATCTAAATAAACTAATAGTGTGACATCCTTCAAAGCATGCCCAGAACGAAAACGTTCCATTAGCCTCTGGAAAGTGGCCGGGGCATTCTTTAGGCCAAACGGCATGTGTCAACCTTAGCGTGCGTTACAATATACATTTTTAATTAACCACTAATTGAAATATAATCGATTGTGAAAAAAAATACACTAGGACTAACATTTGTGACGCTAAACCGATATGTAGATTTCTGTTTTTGTTATTATCAATATACTACTTTTTTATCATTAAACACATTTCTTATGAACATAATTGTTATCTACAAGCTTTTTTATTAAAAAAATATTTATTATTAAGTAACAAAAATACTATTTGCTCTAAAATTGACATAATGTACTTAATATGAAACTTAAACGTATTCTTAGGTGAAACTACATTTTTTATTTAATTTAGCTATTATAAATCCACGAAAACCAATCAAGTATCTACTTGGCGATTTTGGTACTTAACAGTGTGGTATGCATGAAACATCATATAAATTATTTTCAACGGCAATTTCCCTGCAATGGATAGTGTTGATCCATTTATTTATTATACTTAGCTTAATAATAAACCCAAACGTGATTTATACCGAACTTTGTGCACAAAACTCGATTAAAGGCTCTTTTAACGCAATTTACGTCAAAAACTTTAAATTATGGCATTAAATTTTGCTTTCGCCCATCAACTTGAAGTAGAAAAAAGTTATTGATTGTATAAAAAAAGTTAATTAAAAGCTTTTTACATGTATTGCTTATATTTAATATAAAACAAAAATATTAGCAGAAGGAAAAATAAATTATTTTCATTGAACTTTGGATGAGACATTTTTTAAAAGCAGCGTAATTTTATTTTTTATTCTTTACAATCCAAATCTGGTCTAACTTTATCGGGTTAAGCTTTAAAATTAAATAATTTAAAGTTATTTAATATATCAACAACAATATTCTGTATATCATTCCAGTTTTGAGGAATACTTGATATCAAACATCTATTTCGCCAGTTGTTTTCACTTCAGTGAATAGTAAGCGCTTATAGAAATTCTTACATGCATGCATATCTGAATCATATGCATATGTATATACTTCATACTACTTCATACTACTAGTATTGATATTGATACTAGTAAGAAATTGTTTACGTTTAAAGTTCCTTTTGACTAAAAACTTTTATTATTTATTAATTATATAGTTTTATTAATTATTTTACATTTATAGTCTTGAATAGACACAACAAATTAATAAGTATAATCTAAGTTAAATATTTTTTTTTTTCAAAATAAAACCTAGGAGCTTCGTTTTTGAACGTCAAATACATTTACATTTGCACCTTTTGTTAAATTTCACAAAGACTGGACCTGGCTGAATTTGTTGTGGGCTCTTCTCACCAGGCCGCGCTTGGAACCCTCGTAACTTTAGTTTTAAGTCGTGGACTGTGTAGGTTTCAGAGGGGCTCAATTCGATATTTATTATAAAATTGGGCTCCTCTGACACTTCTCCGTTCGCTCTATCACATGTGATCATCTTATTGATTCTAATTTAAAAAAAATAAATAAAAAATAGAAATAGTCTACAACAATTCGATTAACTCTTATATTTTAAATAAACAAAAAAAGTTAAAGATACAACAGACAAAAACAATAATATATAAAAAAACTACAACAAAACAAAGTAGGTCTATTCGGAATTCTTATAGAGCTACGTGTTTTCTGATATGTAATATTAATATAATCCCACTGTGGGATAACCACATACTCGGGGGACTGTGCAACGCAAAGAATTTCACAATAACGACGTCAAAGGCGGCATTCCAATAACCATAATTCATCTGACGTCTTTAGCAAATTGCTCTAATTAATTACATGCAATAAATAATGTGGGATGCCAAAGGTTTCGTGTATTTAGAAATATTATATATATATATATATATATATATATATATATATATATATATATATATATATATATATATATATATATATATATATATATATATATATATATATATATATATATATATATATATATATATATATATATATATATATATACATGTATGTAGTCAATGTGTGCCACCAAACCCACCAGTGTCCATGTCAATACATTGAAATAATCCAAATGGATGCAGGTCCTCAAACATATCTATTTCGACATTAAACGCTAGCAACACACCCGTACCACCTCTGCTGTAAATTACTTGCCTAAAAACAAGAATATTCTTTTTAAAAAATATAATTCTTATTTAAATAAATTGTTTCAATAAAAACTTTTATAACTTATCTTGAATGATTAATTAAAAGTTAATTTTTTTTAAAACACTTATTAAAATTTTAAACATTATTATTAAAATATATTCATGTGCTTAACACATGAATATATTTTAATTTTTCATTAATTCAATTGTTATGGTAGTTTATTGAGATATTAATGAACACTGCATGAATTTCTTTGCTACAATTATAATATGTCATTGTTTATAATATTACAAAAATTATATGAATTGATATTATTATGTTACTTTTCAAAAAATAACCAATTTAAAATTTATTTTTTTTTTAGATTCATTTTGAACTACGTATATTTATATATTGAGATCACGGGAGTCATCGCGTTTTAACTAAAATAATATACATATGTACAAGCACCACAGCAATATTCATAGTCACTCAACTCGGCGGAGGCATCAATTAATTACGTCTTCGTTTCGTCTAACTAAGGTACAACGGTCTTTTATATGTCTATAGTAAAATTGCACATAATTGATACGTGACTTGCCTTCAAAAAAGGACAAATGCACAAACAATAAACGTCCGTATATCTGTGATACCTACATGAATAAATGATTTTTGATTTTGATTTGTAATATAAGTTATAAAATCTTATCTGATCTGATCTTATCGGCCAAGTCGAGGTGGGTTTCGATGCTTAATATGTGCATGTACACTTATCTTACACATGACGTGTGAAACATATAACTTATTTCGTTTAAAATTGAAAAAATACAAATCAATTTTATAAAACAATTTATTTTGATTCACTTAAAAACTTTATTGATAAAGGTTGAATTCCTGAGCAATTTATGCGGATAGCTGTAAGTAAATGTGATTGTGCCCTGTTGGACCCATGATACGGATTACTATCTAAGTATGCCGCAGGCGTCCACCCATTGTGCCTTTCCATCCAATATCTTTAACAGAACATACAAATCGATACTAATAATAAAATCCCGGAGATAGGCTGCTTTGTAAAGACATTCCAATTATTTGCAACTCTTTGTAAACATTTCGGATTACAGATTTTAGAAAGAAGTTCTACGCTGAGTGATAAAATCGCTTTTTTTTATCAAATTGGCACTTTCTTTGAATATAACTAACTAGCGGAATTATTTAGTCAAAATTGATATAAAGGTAATAATTAAATATAAATAGTTAATTTAAGAACTTATATTAAATTAATTACTTTATTACGTCATAAACGCAAAAAACACAAATAAAAAAAATACCAAAAAAGAATTATATGAAAAATTACAATGAATAAATCACTTTTATAAATGGAGCTATTTGCCTTCAAAAGTAATTGTATAATTTTCTACCACGTAACGTCTTGCAACTTATTACAATTTTCGTTGATAAAGATATTTCTTAAACTGCTTGAGAGAAATAAAAGACAAGTTTACGTGCAGTGTGTATGTACGTACATATAGTGCCTTATAGTTAATTTTCTTCATGTACATTACAATTATTTTATAACGTATGACATATATAGGAAACTGAAAAGTAATTGAAAATTGTCAAAACCGAAAATTGTAATAAAAAAATATACAAATCCTTGATCATCATACACTAAGACAAAATGCTAGAAACATGGAACAGGCGCGCAGTTGTCTTGTTCTTCAAAAAGGGCGACAAAACTCTATTGAAGAACTACCGACCTATCTCGCTGCTGAGCCATGCTTACAAGTTGTTTTCGAGGGTCATCACGAATCGTCTCGAAAGTAGGTTTGATGACTTTTAGCCTCCCGAAAAAGCCGGTTTCCGGAAAGACTTTAGAATCATAGACCACATCCACACGCTGTGGCAGATTATACAGAACATGGACAAGACGAAAATCATGTCGAATGTCCATGTTGTGCCCACCCCGATTGCAGTTGAGAACTCGCAGCTCGAAGTTGTTGACGAGTATGTCTACCTGAGTCAAACGATTCAGTTAGGCCGGTCCAACTTTGAGTAGGAGGTCAATCGTCAAATTCAACTCGGCTGTGTAGCGTTCGGAAAACTACGAAGTGTCTTCTCGTCCAAAATCTCAGTACCTCAAGACAAAGTTTATAATCAATGTGTGTTGCCAGTAATGACTTACGGCACAGAAACGATCTCTCTTACTATGGGCCTCATAAAGAAGCTCAAGGTCACTCAACGAGCTATAGAGAGGGCTATGCTCGGAATTTCTTTGCGAGATCGTGTGCGCAACGAGGACATCCGCAAACGAACAAAAGTAATCGACATAGCCCAACGAATTAGTAAGTCGGAGTGGCAATGGGTAGAGCACATAGTACGGAGAACTGACGGCCGCTGGGGCAGAAAGGTTCTCGAATGGAGACCACGTACCGGCAAGCGCAGCGTTGGACGGCCTCCTACAAAGTGGACGGATGACTTTGTCCGGGTTGCAGGCAGCCACTGGATGCGAATAGCATTAGACGGGGCGCACTGGAAGTCCCTGGTGGAGACCCATGTTTAGCAGTGGACGATGATGATCATCAATACATTATAAACTGATTGTATTCTAAATTTAAAAGAAATATGCTAAAATTATTTGAAACTTTTCGACGATCCGCCAGTCAGTGAGTGAGTAATAAAATAAGAACAAATCTCGTTAAAATTTGAAATTATCTTTTTATGTCTGCTTGGTTACTAAAAATACAAGCTTCTACTTTTGTCCATAATACTTGAAGAAAACATGTAAAATTTGAATATATGTTATTTTTGCTCCTCATTTCCTCCTCGTTCACCATTCTCTCGAAACGCCGATATCACCTGGACACCTTCACTATAGCTGATATTCTGTTATTTTTCAAAAGAAAAATGTAAAAGACCACTTTTGTTTACTTTTTCAAAAAAATAGTTTGTTATAACTATTATAAAATCTATTGAACTAAGACAAAACGGAATACATTAACCAAAGTTTAGGGATTACCAAAAACAGACAATTTCTCGCTTGGGACTTATTATTTTATATTACGTCCATAACTACTTATACAATATTCCATATAAAAGCTTATCCAAGCGAAATGGCGTTTAATATTTTAAATGAACTCTCAAGTCAATATTTACGTGTGCAACATTAAAATTAAATGAATGGCTGCATAAGGCCGTCGTGACGTAGCGAAACAGCTTCTCATTGTAAGCACGACGTATTGTGAGTTCAAATCCTACTCTTGGGCAAATGTATTACTTTATTTCTTCTTTCTCTTAATAAGACACAGCGTGGTGTTAAGTTTCGCTGCTTGCAAGTGAAAAGTGAAAAGTAAAGAACGGAGTATCTTTACTACGTTCTAGCTATCTACAAGTGCTATAGAAACATAATTAAACAACATAATTAGCATTACGTACAATTGGTCCGTGCACTTTTTAAATCATAATAATTTATCGTTCTTAACATAAATATCAAATATATTATTGTTGATACATATTGGTAATTTATATATATTATAACAAACTGTAATATATATTTCTCTACTTTTAACTAACTAAGGCTATTATAGCGTCAAGCTTTAACTCTGTGTTTTGTATATACTTGTCATTTGAATGCCAAAATTGAGTATGTTTCCTATTTGCAAGTCACGGTGGGCGATCAAAACACTTTTGAGCGGTGAACAAATTCTCCTTGCGTTCGTTTCAAGCATCTCCCACGTCTCAACAAATGTAGGATATACGATGTCTATTTTCCGGAGCTATTAAATGATCGCCAATATTTTTCTAGACTTTATATTTTATTTATAATATATATATTTAATAGATAGTTTGAATAAATATCCCACTTAATAGTAAGAAATTTATTTAATAATATTAGATTATTCACATTTACAATGCAGAAAAAAAAAATATATATATATATATATATATATATATATATATATATATATATATATATATATATATATATATATATATATATATATATATATATATATATATATATATATATATATATATATATATATATATATATATATATATATATATATATATAATATATATATATATATATATATATATATATATATATATATATATATATATATATATATAGAATAACTTCTTTTTACTCGATTCCAATTACGTAAATAAAAAACGCTAATTCATCATTCATCATCATCATTTTATTCCTTCCAAAAAGACGTTTCATAAAAAGAAAATACAAAAGGATTGTAGGTAAGTGTTACATAAATTTACAATACGTACCATTTCTCTCGTCATTTTCTTATATTTGCCTTAATATAGAAAAGTCTATAGTCTCACTTACGTCCCAGTTTAAGCTGGCTTATATATCATACAGTCTTAGAACTTTTTCCAAGACATGCTAGTTGCTTCATGTTATTTTCTTCACCGCTGAGCACGAAATGAATTTAAAATTCAAGATTTTCACTTGAATTTCTTATTTAGTATGTACCATGTATCATTTAAAATATTCTTGACTTTATCTGACTTAAATGTATGTTCAAGAATATAAAGTCATAAAAAGATTAAAATATCAATGTCATAGTACGTTCACGTCTATATAGTACTGTTTCCCATCTTTATTTTGAAATTAAAGTTATAACGTGTAAATTTTTACACTGGTTTCGGTATTAAAATTGTACCAAATATAATGAAGAAAAGAAGTTATAGTAAATGATATTCATCTTATTAATATATTCAAGATTATTTATTTATGGTAGTACAGTAATATAGTAACCTGGTACCCACGCAAGTGTCATAGGTTTTATTCCAATTTTTCTCTAAAAATATTCTTTTATAAATCATATCCTCCTCTACTCAAGGTATAAAACTTAACTATAAAACGCCGTTTTTTTAACAGTGTGTAAGTTAAGTAAAAGCACTCACAAATTTATATTTTAAAATTCCAGTTTTTATTAACCATACCATACTATTATTGAGCCAGTTATATTATTAGTGGTCCACCTTGATCAAAATTTCTTACAAAATCATCTCACAGAAATAAACAAAATCTAAACTAAAATGAAGTTAGTAACAAATTATAAAACCTATTAATACATACTCAATTGATACATTATGTTTGGAAAATTTAAAAATATACAAAAAATTGAGTGTTCGTTCTTTTTTTAGCTTCACACTTTGTCCCGCATATTGCACGATAGGCAGAGAGAACTGCAGGAACCATATGAACCTAGTGTTAAGACACTCCGTTGCTTAGTCCCTTCTTTCTCCGTCCCCGCATTACGCGTTTTTTCGAGACATTGCATGTTGAGTGGCTCAACGTCGTGTTTTTGTTCTCACAAGATAAAAATTCAATTCAGTTTATAATTTAAAAGCAGATTCAAAACTCTAATTAAGCGTATATATCTAGATACTAATATAGTTTACTCGAGTAAGTGGTTTTATTCATTTCAAATGATAGTCGAAAAAGTTGGAAAATGGAAAATGTTATAAAAACTAAAGTTCAATAAATGAACCGATATTTACTTTTCGTTAGATATATTTAACATTTAATATGAATCCTATTTTAGTTCTAAATTGAAATAGCAATGTATATATAAAATAATTCTACTTTTCTAATAAAGCTGACTAATATCTATATGCTTATAATATATTCAATTGTTTCCCTTTAATTGAAGTCTGATAGAGTGACCTTAAAACTGTCCAGACAACCTTAGACGGATGAACGGTTGAATAATTATAATGTGTACTAACTACTTTTGCCGTTATCAAAATTTAGTAATTTTAATCTAGTAAATAAAGAACGACTAAACTGAATTTAATATAGTAAATAAGTTGAAATGTTTCGTCGAAAATGATACTTAGCAGTAGTACTACATCCATCATCTGTTATCTATGAAATTTTTATAAAGATTTGACAAACACAAATTGACAAATTGTACAATGTGTTTACAATATTATTTCAACTTTAAACTCTATTGTATATAAATCAAAAGTCAGCTTTAGCTATTAAATGGTGCAAAAGACATCCACGTTAAATTTTTTCATCAAGATAAAATTTCAACACTGATCACAATCTATGTCAGAGGCCACATTTAAGTAACAAATGAACATAACGTGTGTATCATCTTTTATGTTCTAGATACTTTTAGACATAAGAAGAAAAGTAACTTTTCTGAATGACTGACAGATTTTGCTACATTCATGTTTTGGTGATGTTTCCGAACAGATTTCTATTTTTATATTCTAAGTAAGGAGACCACCAGGGTCTGGCGCTGGCAGATTATTTCCTTTTAGGTTGCTAATTTATTTTCTTTCAATGTGGTGTGTTACATTAAAAATCTATGTGAGATATTTCAGAAATTTGATATGTTTTTATATATTCTGCACGTACGCTATAGGTGTCCTTGTTTAACCTCGTATTCACGTTTTTTGGTCACAGCCCGAAGTCATACATTGTTTAATTAAAATGCCGTACTTTAATTTTACTCCGAATATCCATAGGTTTCCAATACGCTTTTTACTGACTTCCCGCAAACGGCAGATTCAGGAAAATCTAAAACCAACGAGGGCGTAAAAAATTGACTAGACATTTTAAAAGCCATGTTTCTCTGCGAATTCGTTTTCAATATTACTCATATAATCCTAAATTCATTGTATTTTGTAATAAGTAGTCCGAAGCAATAATTCTGAGAAATAAATTTAAGACATAATTTTGATTACCATAGCATGTATATAGCAGAAGCTTATCATTTATCTGTAAACGTGAAAGTTTGTGTGTTCGATTCCCACTCGAGGAGGATTGATTACTCCATTTTTATTTTCTTTGCTCTGGCAACTAGCACGGTGTTGATTTTCGTCACCCAACACCCAAAGCCTCGAAAGGCGAAAGCTGAAAGGCAAAAAATGGGGGACGACGTGCCTACTTTACTATACATAAAACAAAGTCTAAACCTAAAAACGCCATATTTCGGTATAAAAAACATTTATTGAGAAATAAAGTAAAGAAAATCAAAATAATTTCTTATCGACATTTTGTCTCATCATTATTATAAATATTTTAAAGTGGTATTGTTTCTAAGCCGCCAAAGGTTTTATAGAAAAATTAAAAGAAAAATTAAAGAAAATTAAAGGCGCTTTAACAGAACGTCGTATTACAAACGCCAAGGGCATTTCATGTATAAAAGTTACTTTCGGTCTTCTCTCTAGGGAAGCTGCCGAATTAGATTCGTATCACATTTGGATAGGAAAAGTATAAAAGATATATTTTCTTAAATAAAAAGATATATTTCTACATTATAACAAATGAAACGGGTGTGAAAATAAATGGTTAAATGTAGAAGTTTGTGAAACATTGTCATTAATTGTTCATATATGTAAAGATAACAAGAATACATATGACTACGTTACGTACGTACGCGATACATAATTATTATTACTTAATTGATTGACTTAATTTGTGTTTGAAAAATATATTCAAATGTTTTTACTACAATTATATCGTTTTAGAATACATATGGATTTTTATCGGTTTATACATCGCATCATTATTTTAGCGTAATTGGTGTAACGTATAAAGCGATAAAAGTAATCATATTAAGATTTATCATATTATAAGAAAACAATAAATAACTACAAAAAGGGCTACTTCCTTTACATTGGCGAACAATTTACCATATATAAAAGTTTTGTTGGTAAAAATATTTTGTATAGGCTCTAGTTCTAGTGAGAATCGATGGTTAAGATCCTTACTAGTATAACATGTTTCAATTGTATTTTCAAATGTATTATTATATAAAATGCAGTTTTGCTGTAAAATGTAATTATAAGTAAAAAGCAAAAGTATGACCGATAGTAACTTAATGGGTAAAGAGTTCATGGATATTAAAACAATATAACATGTACTTGTATTGAAATATAGAACAAGGTTACTCTCATTTTACTTTATTTGCATTTTATTTCAGAACATTTTATGTTTTGTAAGTTATAACTTAAATAAATATGACTTCATGTAGTAAATTTTAGCTGTCTTATCCCTTAATAAACAATTTTAATTGACCTACAATTTCATTTTTGATGTGCTCTTTGAGTAAGTTTGCTATTTAAATTATAAAATTATTAATGAAACAAAATTTGAAGAAGGTATTTTGAATTTACTGAATTGATGACTCGCTATAAAAAACTATAGCCCAATTCTACCCGTCGACCATTTCCTATTAATCTCTATTTCTATTCAAATTCGAAAACTCATATGCCTAAAATCTGCACATACATTTTATGCTCATTCAATGTTAGTGAAGCACCATGAAAAAGCACTAGTATATACACTTTTTAAATCCATTGAAATGTCTAAAATAGTAAACGTAAAAACATTCTAGGTATAAAATGTGCCATACATATATTAAAGTACGATATACTGTCAAGTAGAAATACCAATTTCATTCAATGGTACAGTGATGTTGAACTTAAATAAGCTACAACTACAAAATTTGGTGAAGCCGCAGTCACAGTATGTTTGAGTAATTTTTTATGTTAATATATAATTATTATTGCATTCAAGAATAAATAAACATATAGTTATTTATAAACTTTACAGTCCTGTAAGATAGAGGTAAGTGCGTGGTACTATTTCGTCCGAATTGACGTGTAGTCTTTCTTGTATAGTGAAATAATAATTCTATTAAAAAACATAGTTAAAAACATTCAATTAATATATAAAAAATGTATAAACACTTAATAAAATAAATAAATAGTATAGGTTATTAACATATATATATATATATGTGTATATATATATGTATATATATATATATATATATATACATATATATATTGAGGACCGTCGTGGCGCAGAGGCGCAACGTCTGCCTGTAACGCGACGGTTACTGGGTTCGATCCCCAGTCGGAGAAGATGGATTTTTCTATTTCCATTTTCTTCGCTCTGGTAAACTAGGCAAAGCGCGGCGTTGAGTTCCGCCACTCAACACGCAATGCCTCGAAAACGGCGGAAAGCGGGGACGGAGAAAGCAGGGACTGAGCAACGGAGTGTCTTAACACTAGGTTCCCACGGTCCTTGCAGTTCCTTCTGCCTACCCTGCCTTGTGCGGGATAAAGCGTGTAGCTAAAAATATATATATATATATATATATATATATATATATATATATATATATATATATATATATATATATATATATATATATATATATATATATATATATATATATATATATATATATATATATATATAT